>ML817813.1:22777-34929 GCA_009831015.1 Picea engelmannii | reverse complement strand
TAGGGAATGGGGTCTAATAACAGTTGAAACAAACATATGAATCAGGAAGATAATCAGGCTCCACAACCAAAAAAAGGAAGGGATTGGATTTCTTGTTCTATGACTATTACTCCAAACATGAATTCATATAATCAAGGATGTCAACATCACAATTTTCATGTAAAAACAATTTTTTTTTTCTTAGAATTAAGCCCATAAACACTATGTATTTATTGTGAGTATAAATTTACCCATGCAAATCACTTTCACAACAAGCATTTTTGTCACATTCATATCTCTCTTTTTCACCTTGGCTAAGGAGGAGTATATTTTTTTGTCATTTGCCCAACCAAAATTTCCTTTGAGTCTTGAATAATGTCCCATTAGACCCGTTCTAACATTATATACATTTCAACCTATCAAATAGTTGACCATCAAACACTTTTGAAATATCTTGGTAGGTTAATATTGACACATTTGACTTGATCAAGACAAATTTCAAAATCATCCCTAAAGGGATTTTGGATATGAGTTGCAACATACTATAAAACCCAAATTGAGCCTCAATTCGAATCTGTAAGAATTTTGATGCCATCATAACTTTAGAGGCACCTTTATCCCATTGATTTTATGGAGAAAACATGTTTTGTTGAGAAATTTTCTGAGCTAGGGTTTTACTAAGTGATGAATATTACAATAAGTTGAATCTAGGGGTTAAATTTACAAACTACCATCTTGGAAACCACTACATAGTTTTTTGGTCTCCACACGAATAACATATAGGTTTAGATCTGACCAAATGAAATCTTATTTCTTCATTCATTTTTTATTCCCTCAAGACCAATCTCACAAGTGTCTGTATGAGGTTCTAGGTCACAAGCCACAACTCACTATAAACCAAAATTGACCCTCATTTTGATGAGTTATCTACTCCGTTAAATTCAAGATGTTAGAATACCTCTAGTAGAGCCCTTCTCTCGCTTGTCCCACAGTTAGAGCATGATCATTCGAGCAATTTCTAGAGACAAGGTTTCACTCATTGAGGAACATTGCAAGAAGTTGGATTTGAGGGTCAAATTTGTAAATTTCCATCCTAGGTACCACTCGATAGTTTCTATTCTTTGGATGGCCAACATACAAGTGTAGGATCTAGTGACATGGAATCTAATTTCTCCATTTTTTTTTTCTTTATTTGGTATGCAAAGGTTATATTTTTTATTAAAGGAAAGATATGAACACACCAGAAAACAAGTTAATACCAAAACAAATTAAGTCCTGGAGATAACAGTCCCCCAAAACACAAAAAAAACACAATCTTTCTTTTCAAAATTTTCATTCCTCTCTGTTAAATCATAAGTATTACATCTATAAACCTTTTTAAATTGTTCTAATAACAATAAAATTTGCATTTCATTAAAAAATGAATGAATATTTAGTAGATATTATGCCCATTGAAAAATTCCTTCTTGATTTCCCAATTGGTATTTCCATCAACTTCTAAACCATTATGATTCAATGTGTCTTCATCAAGTGATCCTAACTGTAGTTGTAGTTTCCAATATCTAAATCATAGAAATATGCTACTCTTCACTTACTTCCATTCAAACTAGATGTCAGAGAATTTGTTTATTCTCCCATTCCCCCCATAATATCATAAATTAAAAATTTTGTTTTTTTCCTTAGAAAAAAATAAAAAATAAAGTAAAACAAAATTACGTTGTTTAGATGCCTTTCAACATTCATTAAATTTCCAAAATTATGAGTGTACTAAGGACCTCATCATCTCACATCTACACATATCAAGTAGACTCCCTATCATCGAAATAGTTTCTTATATTCCTCCAAATAACATCTGGCATAAGGCCCCACACAGTAACAACAATAATCCAAAACAAGCCATAGAAACAATTTAACAGTCTTGTATTTAAACTACAAAACATCTAAACCATGTCTAGAATAAAATTTTGTGAAAATGTAATGACTCTTCTTGAAAAATAATAATAAGTGAGACACTTTAAAAAGCATCAATCCCCTACAAAGTGAAATCTAGAGCTGATAGAATTAAAAAAAATGTCCTGGGTCATATTCAACCAACACCCTTTCTTGTTGATCCCACATCATTTAGGACCTAGGATCCATCTACAAACCATCCATCGACAAAGAATCAATACATATGTTCCTTTATCTATACACTTTCATAAACAATACATTATTTATAATAAATTTAATATTTAACTTCTTCTCATAGATAGGTTTCAAAAGGATTTTTCTATTAAAAACTCTTATTCTCAAACTCTGGTATTTGAAATGTCATTGCAAATGAATTCAACCATGTACCTCATTGGTTTGATTGGAATTTAAACACCTATTTAGATAAATACAATTGTGACCAGGCATGAAGAGGCTAAGTGATATGGAAAAATGGAAAATACAATTTATTAAATACAATTGTGACCAAGCATGAAGAGGCTAAGAGATATGGGAAAATGGAAAATACAATTTATCAATGGAAAGTATAAATAACATGTGGGTAATCTAACTTCATTAGCTCAAAATATCACATCTCCATTTTCTACTATCCCTCCTTGTCTTAGACAATACATCCAAAATAATAGCTTGATTCTTGTTATCATCCTTAGCAAAGGATATAACAAAAGTAACCCCTCCACATCATCACAAGAATTATAGGTTCCTTGAATGCAATGACAACTTCTAATATGAGTTGATGATGATGGCTAGGTAACACCAAATTCATTCCCTATACTATTATTGAAAGGTCCATCAAATTAAAAAAATGGGAATATATCAACAATCCTTGATTCGATGTAGCAAATCTTGTGAAGAATATAACCATTGTTGCATTTGCAACCCAAAATTCATTTGAATGCACCTTTTGGATGTCAAAGGTGAAGCATAATATATGGAGAAAGGGTTGAAGGTCGACCAAGAAGCTATTCACATGGAGGAATATGGTCATACTTCCACCTCTTCCTCCCTATCAGGCCCATTCATAAGACTATTCACATGCATGCAACAATTATCAGCCAAGATAAAATGATAGCTCCAAGAAATTTCAAACCTTGCTCATTTGTTGCAATTAGGGTACCACTTGAAGTCATATTGACAACAATGTACAACCACTCTTAGAAAGAAATAAATAGCTCACAGAGTCCATCCATTCAACAATTTGCATAAAGTTCTCACCACCTATGTCATCCACACTAGCACCACCCCACCGTCACTACTATTGCCATGGGAAAACTACCATTATAACTCTCAACACACTTAAAAAGTCTTTACATGCCAATAAATCTTCTACAAACTTAAAAAAACAAGGGCATTCCAAAAATGCACCACCTCACCTTGTAATTCCCACACCCTATAAACTCCACCACCAATTTTGTAGCAAGGACTAAGATTATAAGTGTAAGTGGGCCAACAACTAATTAATAGAAAACACATCAATTAACAATAAGACAATATTTCAACATTTGGTTAATTAAAAAAATGGAAACAATAATCTTTACCAAAGAACTAATAATTAAAAAATAATATTTAAAAAAAAAGTAATTTTTATTTTATAATTTTTTTTTTATTTTATAATTTTTTTTTTTCAATTAAAATTAATATAAAAATAATTTTAATTTTCAATTTTTATAATAATTCATATTTTAAAATTTGTAATCTTATTATCATTTTGCATACACTATCGCCCTACATATACTATTTAAACTTAATTATTCCAATGCTTTTATGAACATTTTAGTGGGGTATCTTACTTGTTATGCATAGAAACGAAAAATGTATGTGGGAAACAATGGAAATAAGGTGTATGGTAAATTTATAACCTTTTTTTTTTTATGGAATTGGTTATTTTGAATTTAAATTTTTTGTCAATATTTTTTTTTCTATATATATTAAAATAAAAGAAAAAATGGAAATAAGGTGTAGGGTAAATTTATAACTTTTTTTATGGAATTGGTTATTTTGAATTAAATTTTTGGTCAAATCTTTTATTTTTTTCTAAATAGATATGACTTAAAATGAAAGAAAAATTGAAAAGTAAAATTATGCGAATACATAGATGAGAAAAAATTCAAACTATTCACAAATTTTTGGTCCACTTTAATTCCATTTTAACATGGAATTTATTACATGCAATTTAAAAAAAAAGAAAAAAAAAAGGCTATAAATATGCTCATCATCTTGGACACCACTACACAATTTTTTGGTCTCCACATGAATAACATATAGGTTTAGATCTGAACAAATGAAATATTATTGCTTCGCTCATTTTTTATACCCTCAAGACCAATGTCATAAGTGTACCTATGGGGCTCTAGGTCACAAGTTGTAACTCACTATAAACCAAAATTGACCCTCATTTTGATGAATTGTCTACTATGTTAGACTCACGATGTTAGAATACCTCTAGCAGAGCCCTTCTCTCGCCTGTACCACAAACAAAGCATGATTTATTGAGAACTTTCTAGAGACAAGGTTTCACTCATTGAGGAACATTGCAAGAAGTTGTATATGAGGGTCAAATTTGTAAATTTTCGTCCTAGGTACCACTCGATGGTTTTTATTCTTTGGATGGCCAAACATACAAGTGTAGGATATGGTGACATGGAATCTAGTTGCTCCCTTGTTTTGTTTCTTTCTTTGGGATGAAAAGGATATATTTTTATTAAAGGGAAGCTATGGCCACACCATAAATGAGCTAATAAAAAAAAAATGAAGTCCTGGAGATAACAGTCCTCCAAAACACAAAAAAATTACAATATTTCTTTTCAAAATTTTCATTTCTCTCTATTAAATCATAAGTAATACATCTATAAACCTTTGTAAATTGTCCTAATAACAATAAAATTTGCATTTCATTAAAAAAATAATATTTAGTAAATTTTATGACCATTGAAAAATTCCTTCTTGATTTCCCAATTGGTATTTCCATCAACTTCCGAATCATTATGATTCAATGTGGCTTCATTAAGTAACCCTAACTATAGTCATAGTTTCCAATCTCTAAATCATATAAATACACTACTTTTCACTTACTTCCATTCAAACTAGAGGTCAAAGAATTTCTTTATTCTCCCATTCCCCCATAATATCATCAATAAAAATTTCCTCTTTTTCCTTAGAAAAAAAATAAAAATAAAAATAAATAAAATGTGATTTCATTACTCAAAACAACATTACGTTATTAATATACCTTTCAACATTCATTAAATTTCCAAAATTATGAGTGTACTAAGGCCCTCATTGTCTCACATTGTAACGTTCCTCCTCGTTATGACAACCAACCTCTTAACAAGTGCTAATATTTTATTTTTTTGTGTGCGCGTGTGTACTAGGTTAATAAATACATTCGACTCTACGTTGCCATATGATGACGAAAATGGTGCATGCAACTGTAACAACAACATAACAATCTAAGACGCACATCAAGCATCCAGAAGCAAAGGGTGACAAACAATCGACGAGAATAAAAAGACTAACTACCTGCCCGTCCTACCCTGCAATGGTTAGGACCTCCAAGACACATAAGCAATGCTCAAGCCCAGGTTCCCATCGATTTTAACCATTTAAGGTCTTAGGGATGGTGACTGTTCTAAGGAACATGGAGGTGTCTACATCCCGCCCGACACAAGCAGACCAAGCAATAAATTGTTTACAACCAAGTAGAACAAAGGTTAACGAACGACCACGTCCTCTACGGAAGGCGGAAGTCAGAAGAACACCGACAATAATCTACCATTAGTTAAGACTCAGCATTACCTATGACTCAAATGGCATCAAAGACATATCAATCACTTAGCTTAATTTCCGTTAGTCGACAAGTTACCAACCCAACCTTAAAAATAAGTACATATAATTAATTGCAAATTCCCCCTTTACTAAATCATAATAACTTATTGTACTTAGTTTCAAGGACCTTACCTTTTACATGTTGTCACTAATAATAAAATAAAATTAACTTTACAATAAATTAACCATATCATTACTTTTTATACTACAATAACATTGTAAATAAAAATAACAATGATCTTACATTTCATATGTTATCCATGCTAACATAGCCCTTTTTATATTACAAGGACATTACATTTACATGTTTCAACCATAAATTACAATGACCTTAATTATAATAATATTGCAAATAAAACAACGAGGATCTTACATTTCATAAGTTATCAAATGCTAATATAGCATTTTTCATATTGCAAGAACATTACAATTAAATGAACCATTAACATCAACATCATTTTCATATCTAAACTAACCGTTCTAAATTGATCAATAATACAACTTTAATTTTACGATTCAACATTATCTATTTAATCAATATCAATAGAATAGTCATCTAATTCAACAGTATTAATAATCTAAATACAACTAAGAACTAATTAACGTTAACATCATTTTCGTAATTAGATTATCCATTCAATAATACAACTCTAAATTTTACCATTTAGCATTAACTATGTATGTTTATGGAGAGAACATTTATAGCTGGAAACTCTTAGCTAGAAAATAGTTGTAGGTTTCTGAGTGGAAGTCCTAATTAGAAGATAGTTGCCTTGAGCAGCCAGCTTTGCATTGATAGTGACCAGGCATAATTAACTTTTTTGACTGTGTTTAGTTCTTTTATGAGCTATCTATTCTATATCTGTGCTATGGGCTTCACCAATTTAAAAATAATAATCATTTTTAAAAACTTAAACTGTTTCATAATCATGTGAAGATATCTAAAAAGGTTCTAGAATATTCATACCCTTCATCCAATAATAATGAAACTCTACACTATGATAGATCATGTGCATTTTAGATGCCCCATATAACATACTAGAATAAATTAAAAGTTAAAATAAAAGATAACGGTGGAATAACGATATTAAGATCTATCCAAATAAAATTTATAGAGAAAAAGGGTGAAAACATACGAGACAGTGGATATCTTCTCGGCCTATCTTTGGTATTAATAATTAATTGAGGGCTGAGGCAAGGGATAAAATTTTTACTACACCTGTAAATATCCAAAAGGGATAAAGGAAAAAGGAAGCAGCAAGATTAACAATGAATAGTTGTCATTGTAAACCAAAATATAAAGCTGGGAATTTACCCTATATGAAGGAGTTGAGACGATGTTAATGCATAATCAAAATAAAATGGTGTCACCATAAGGATGGGATTGTTGTCAAGTAAAAGTTATTTAAAATACTTGCGGGTACACCAGTGTATACAATTAAGAAACAATCCAGAAAATAAGGATGAAACGTTGTGCCTATAATTAAGAGACAATCCAAAAATTAGATAAATCGTTGTGCATATGTTATGAGACAATCCAGAAATCAATGAAAGTTTAAGGAGGGAGAAATTCGTTTGCCAGGGACGGAGGTTGCCAGAGACGAATTTACAGAACAATACAAAACAAAAATGCCCGACACCCATTGCAGAACAAATTCTCTGAACTAATTTTACAAAAATGGAAATGCCAATACACTCATTGCTAGAACGCATTCTCAGAACTAAATTTTACAAAAATGGAAGTGCCAATACACTCATTACCAGAACGAATTCTCAGAACAAATTTTACAAAATGAAAATGCCAATACACTCATTGCCAAAACGAATTCTCATAACTAAATTTTATAAAAATGAAATGCCAATAAACTCATTGCCAGAACGAATTCTCAGAACTAATTTTACAAAACGAAAATGCCAATAGACTCATTGCCAGAACGAATTCTCAGAACTAAATTTTACAAAAATGGAATGCCAATTAACCCCTTTTCCTTTTTATTAATAATTTAATATCTTTTACACTTTTGCATGTTAAATAATTAAATTCTTCTTTACCCCCCCTATTTTTTTCCACATATTTTATTTAAGTTCTTACTCTCTTCATTTTACCCAAAAACTTATGAAGTCCATAATTATTACTTAAGTGGTTTTTATTTTAAACTTTATTATTTTATTTTTAGAGAGATAATTTCTTACGGGTAGACGAAATTTTACCCCTAGGGTAGTTTTAGACTTAGGACTTAGATTCTGAACTAGGTGACATTTTAATTAGGGAAGTTGTTTTAAAATTTCTTAATGAGATATTAGTCTTAGGGCCATCTAGGTTCATTCCTTTGACATCATCAACGCGATGTGCGCTTCAGGATGCACTACGTGCTCCAAGGGTGCCACTCACCTCTAGTGTTTCTTTTGCACGACATGCCCTTCAGGACGCACCATGTGCTCCAAGGGTGCCACTTGCCTCTTGTGCTTCTTTTGCGCGACGTGCCCTTCAGGATGCACCATGTGCTCCAAGGGTGCAACTTGCCTCTTGACTAATTGGTAGACATCAATAACTCCTAGAGTAAACACTCCGCTAGGTGAACTTGTGGGAGACTAAGGGATTATAAGGAATAAGGCCCTCGCCTTATTGCATGCCCCTTAGAATTATCGTGAGTGACTGTCGCAGTCTACCCTCGTGGCATCGTGGGTCCTCTCGAACTAGGTAATCGTTAACCTACAGTTCGATCCACGACGAGAGTGATAGTAGGCTGTGGTAGGGCTACTATCCACCCCTCTCCCTCAGCCTCTTTGGTAGTTGTGTGTGTGGCCCCTTTACTCCATATGTGAGTCTAGTCGGCAAGCTATCGTCAGCCTGCATCATCAACAATCATGTCAGAAAATGTCCACATCATATCATCTAATCAGATGTACTAAAATCATAGTAAAATAATCAAACCCCAATAGCACACTCCCTGACTTGATCCGGAGTCCAAGGGTTCCATTGATGCCTCTGCATCCTCAAGGTCCAAAACCCTACACACTGAGTAAAACTAAGTCAATAGAACTTGTCTATGTCAATGCAGTAAAACATCATGTCATCTATCATAACACATCATAATCAAGGACAAATGTTTTAATATCATAATAGTCCAGATCACTTGCAAGCAAGTGTCCTCAAAGAATAAGTTTTCTCAGTGCGCCAGAGAGGGATGTTACATACACCCCCTCTTGGTCTAAACTTCGTCCCAAAGTTTCATAGTATAAATGCCAAAATAAGTGTATCATAGTATCATATGTCTGTCTATCAAACAAAAATGGAAACTGCTGCCGCATATCATATGCGTCCTCCCAGGTCGCCAAGTGTGG
This sequence comes from Picea engelmannii, assembly GCA_009831015.1. Lineage (NCBI taxonomy): Eukaryota > Viridiplantae > Streptophyta > Pinopsida > Pinales > Pinaceae > Picea > Picea engelmannii. Next base: position 25,791 of record ML817813.1, on the reverse strand, counting down.
ACTATAATTGTCCCATTGGACCTTGACCTGATCTACCGTTCGACGTCGCAACTGTCGAACGCGATGATCTAAGATGCAGACCGACTCAACCATGAGTGCTCCCTCATCTGATACCTGCAAGGAACTCATGTCAATCACATGTGTAGGATCACTGATATAATGTCTCAAAACAGATACATGAAAAACATCGTGCATACGCGTCAAGGAATCAGGAAAGGCTAGTTGATAGGACACGGGCTCCTTTCTCTCCACAATCTCAAAAGGTCCCACGAACCTAGGAGAGAGTTTATCTCCCTTCCCAAACTTAATCAAACTCTTATGTGTTTTAACCCACAAGAAGACTCGATCGTCGACCTCGTAACTACGGTGGACTTGGTGCACATCAACATAACTCTTCTGTCGATCATGCGCTTCTTTAATTATTTGTCTTATGGTTGCATTTGCTCTTCCATTTCTTGGATTTCTTCTGGTCCCACCAAGACCCTATCCTCAAGCCGATCCCAACTCAAGGGCATCCAACACGGTCGCCCGTAAAGAAACTCGAAAGGTGCCATTTTAATGGTTCTCTGGTAACTGTTGTTGTAAGCAAACTCTACTAGAGGCAAGAATTCTTCCCAATGCTATTGTTGGTCCATCACATACATGTGCAACATGTCCTCCAAGGCCTGGTATGTTCATTCAGTCTGTCCGTCAGTCTCTGGGTGATACGCAGTACTAAAGTTAAGTTAGGTTCCCAAGGCCTCTTGGAAACTCGTCAAAAATTGTCCAGTAAACACCCATCCTCGATCGGATATAATCCTTTTAGGCATGCCATGCAGCCTCACAATCTCACTAATGAAAATTCTAGCTATGTCAGGTGCCTAATACATCATACGCACAGGAATAAAGTGAGCACTCTTCGTCAAAGTGTCTACTACTACGAAAATCAAGTCATGTCTCCTTGCCGTCAGTGGCAATCCAACAATAAAATCCATCGAAATAACTTCCCATTTAGATTTCAGAATGGCATGTGGTTGTAGTAATCTTGTTGTCTGTCTTTGTTCAGCCTTTACCTGTTGACATTCTAGACATCTGGCCACATAGTTGACTATGTCGGCCTTCATTCCCTTCCAGAATAATAAGGGTTTAAGGTTTACCCTCATCTTCATGACTCCCAGGTGATCCATGTAAACTGCTCGATGAGCCTCTCTTAGGATCAACATCCTCAACTCGTCATTTGGCGGTACATAAATCTGACTTTTAAACCTCAATAACCCATCACCATCAAATGAAAATCCCTCAGATCATGGTACCATCAATGTGTTGTGTCCGATAAAACCCTTGACCTCTTTGTACCAGTCATCATCACGCTGTAAAGTTAGAATATTTTCACATAGATTCGTTTGAAGAGGAAACACCAAAAAGATGCATGGCCTCTGGCTCAAAGCATCCACCACTTGGTTCATTGTTCCCTTTATGTAAGTAATCTCAAAGTCATACTCACTAAGCAATTCTGACCAACGTCGTTGTCGCGCGTTCAGGTCACTTTGCATAAAAATGTGTTGTAGTCCACAATGGTCAGTCTTTAATTCAATTTTTCATCCAACAAGGTAGTGTCTCCAAACCTTCAAGGCATATACGATGGTTAATAACTCCAAATCATGTGTTGCATAGTTCTCCTCATGCCTTCTCAGTTTCCTCGAAATGTAAGCAACCACTCGTCCATCTTGCATTAAGACTCCGCCTAAACCTTCCTTGGATGCATCTGTACATACCAAGAAGTCCACGTCCATGTCAAGGACCTTTAGTATCGATGTTGTTGTCAACAACTCCTTAAGCCTATGATATTCTTCCACGCATTTCTCGGTCCAATCAAACTTCTTATTTTTCTTCTGCAATTTCATGATTGGATTTGCTATCTTCACAAATCCCTTGACAAACCATCGATAATATCCTTCTTAACCCATAAAGCTATGAACTTCCATGACATTCATTGATGCAGGCCATTCCATAGTAGCCTCGAACTTGGTTGGATCCACGACGATACCTTCGTCGGAGATGATATGCCCTAAGTAGTGAATCTTCGATTGATAAAAAGACTATTTGGACAACTTCCCATACAATTTGTGCTCTTGCAGACACTGTAGTACCAAGCGTAAGTGATCATCATGATCCTCCATCATCCAAGAGTAGATTATAATATCGTCAATGAATACTTGGACGAACTTGTCCAAGTACTCGCGGAACACCCTGTTCATCAAACTCATAAATACCCCTGGGGTGTTTGTTAGTCCAAATGGTAAAATAGTAAACTTGTAATGTCCAAAACTCATATTAAAAGAGGTCTTAGGGATGTCATCCTCCTTGATTCACAACTGGTGATACCTTGATCGCAAATTGATCTTGGAGAACACCGTCTCACCCTTCATTTGATCGAACAGATCATCAATTCTCGGCAAGGGATACTGATTCTTGATCATGGCCTTGTTCATTTGACGGTAGTCAATGCAAAGCCTCTATGATCCATCCTTCTTTCGTATGAAAATAACTGGTGCACCCCATGGTGACATGCTAGGACATATCATTCCCAGGTCCAACAACTCCTTTAGTTGCATTTTTAACTATTGTAACTTCGGGGTCAACATTTGATAAGGCATTCTTGCTATCGGTTCAGTCCCCGATTTTAGGTCTATGGTAAAATCCAACTCTCTCTCCGGTGGTATCCTAGGTAACTCCTCCGGAAATACATCCACAAACTCTCTCACCACCGGAAGGTGTTCTAGACCTTCTACTACTCCCTTCTCGTTTAACGCAAGGATCACATAAATCTTGCACCCCTTGCATATACTCTTCCGTAGCTATAAGGAAGAGACGAACCTTAGGGAAACTCCCTGGTTCCATCCTACAATCACACATCTCTATCCCTTGTCATTGATCAAGCTCAATCATTTCATTTTACAGTTGAGTATCGCCTCATGCGATTCCAACCAATCCATACCAATTACGACATCATAAGATCCTAAGATCATGACGTA
>ML817812.1:60639-83821 GCA_009831015.1 Picea engelmannii | reverse complement strand
ACCTACCCTCAATATCTCCCTTAAGAGAAGGTAAGATGACCCTCAAATTTTTGATCACCCAATACCAGCTTCAACATGTAACCCCTCCTTTGAGAGCTTCTTTGCATCTTTGTTTAATTCTATGAAAGTATGGGTAAAGTAAAGAAATACAAAGGAAGAGGCAATCACTTTCAACTGATCTCCCAAAGGGATTAAGAAATAGTCCTGAAGCTGGCGTCTTCGATTCATCTAGTTAATCACCAGTAAGGAGTGTCCAAACAACTGAAGATTCATACACAATTTCTCAATAGCCAAGGCAAGAAGTAACTTTAGTGTCATTGATTATGCATGATTGTTTGTACCTGAACCTAATGTAGTGTTGAACTTGAAGAAATGGGAATTTGAAAAGAATAGTAAGCCCCTAGCACCACTCACAGTAGAAGAGTCTTGACTTGCTCCATTGAAAAAGTCCCATGGTATTGATTTGTCTATAGATAAGGCTTCTACACTCCTTGGAACCCTTTGTTTTGGATTTACCCCTGTACCCTTAATCATAGATTGAATTTATGTATAATTTGAAACATTGGAATGCACGTTCCCTCAGAGATGCCACCATTTCTTGCCAACCAAATCCCCCATATGGAACACCCCTTTATACTTTCCACTCTTTCTTAGAAAGCCTTTGTTTGAGACTAGCTTCTATTGAGTGCTCTTTTTAAACATTTTGAATAAAAGTAAGAACCTCCACTTCATTCCAAAGTTGAGTTGCAAAAGAACAATGAATGAAGTGTTGATATTATGGTACCCACGGGAGGTATTAACTTCCATATGTAACCTTTGGCTAGAATAGAATATTCCGGAAGCAAGAGAAACCCTAAACAGATGTGTAAAAACCCTAGAAGACAAGTCGGCTCAGTGGAATAAATTATATTAAAGTATTACCCTCTAGAAAGAAAAGGCGGCCTAGACAAGTGACAAGGAGCACTATAAATATAGGGCGCTTGAGCTCATTTGGTACACACACCTCACTCACTTTCTCAAGTATAGCGCAAGTTTGGAGTTGTAGCTGCAAGAATGGAAGGTTGATCTTCTGGGGTGATTCTTGGTCTCTCTCTCTAGTGCCTAGCCTAAGATATGCACCTTACCTTCTAGTATCTCTTGGCGGTATTCTTGGTGACATTCTTGGTGGTATTATGATATTCTTGGTGGTATTCTTGATAAGTGCAACTACAACTGCAACTGCTGCAGCTGAATATTGTTCTTGTTCTGTGGCTTTGGGACTTTCTATCTAGTGAGTTATCCTTGGAGAAATATGCGCTCTTTTGGTTGTTTGTTGGTTCTAGTGTTGCTTCTAGAATCATTCTATCTAACAAAGGTTATGGTGCTCGGGGGTGGCTGCGTGCCTATGGTTGGGTGCAATAGTGATATTGTCTGTGGTAAAACAAGCACATTGAAATATTCTAACAGATTACGGGCCCACACTACCTTCAGAACAGTCTAACCACAGGAAGGTAGAGCAATAGTTCTTTGTCAAGCTTGTTATAGTACCAGTTGCAACTGCAACTAAGGTTTTTGATCTTGCAGCTGCAACAAACCCTAAATCTAATTCTTTGGGCACTTTAAGTGAAGCATTGGACCTAATTTATGGGTATTTTAGTGCGCCCTAGCCTCGCGCATCCTCTGGTGCCCTTAGCCAGCAAAAACGTCAAGTTTGAGTTTTTGGTCAAAGTCAAAGTCAAAGGTTGACTTTTGATCAAAATTGATTTTGTGGTCAAAGTTGAAATTTTAGGGTTTCTAGCTTGTTCTAATCATTGAACCTTTTTTATTCAGTTTCTAACCTTTTCTTGTCAAGACGATATTCTTGTTTCAAATTAGAAGACAAGTTGAACGATGCTACAAATTTCAAAGGTATGCACTTATATATGCTTTTCATGTTATATCATCCAACAAAGCATGAGTGTGTTTTGCAGGGAATGTACAAGAGACCTTGTCCAAGCAATAATCTTGGATTCAATACATTAAGAGGAACAAGCGAATGAGGCTCCAAGTTCCAGGTTTGATTGATCAAATTGTTAAGTTTCAAATTGCACATATCAAGCTTGATAGTTGCTACAGTACAAGTAAACACTATAGTTGTTACTGTTGATGATTGCAACTACGTGAGACATTCTCCATGACACAAACGTGAGAGAGAGCCCCTGAGAGGGGTGTGTGGTTCCTATCTGAGACAGAGCTGGAACGTAGAGATGGCCTCCTCCTTACAAAGAGTTTAGAAGAACTCTAGATGATTCTCCTGTGTAACGTAGTGAGAAAGGAGATCCAGAGAGTTGGATGTGCCCGTGGCTGAGCACAAGGTGAACGTGTGAAATCCCAAAGTGTTGGGTGCATCGTCATGAGAACATAAATGAAGATGATGTATTAGCCTCCTATAAGCAGAGAGTTGATGAGAAACTCATATGACTCTCCTGTGTAATGTAGTGTGAAAGAAGATCTGTTGAGTGGACATGGCTATGGACGAGCACAGGTGAACGCGATCCTAGTGGCTGAGCACTAGTGAAGAAGTGGTACTTCTGTGTAATGCAGTGAGCCAAAGATATGGACATCCCTATGGATGTGCTCCTAGTGGATGTATAAGATGCCTTGCTATATTGTTCAAGAGTGAGACCTGCCTGTAACCCTAATTGTAATGTAAAGGGTATAGGTCGGCCCCACCTTAATGTGATTGATAATTAATGTAAAAGATAATTAATCTGGTTAATATTAATTATATCATGAGATAGAGAGGTCGGCCCTGTTGTGCCAATAGACACTTCCGTTGACAGGTCAAGTCTAATATAAGTAAAGGTAAATTTCCCATTGAGGAATCATATCTTTTGTGTGAGTTTGGAAATTTCAGCAAGTACATTTACTTGAGAAAAGTGTGCACCTCTCTTGGGCGCTAGTCTTCTAGGGTTTGCAAGCACCCTCTTGTGCGCTAGATTTTCTTGGTGGTGAATGTCTTTCTCTTGAAGAATATATTAAAGGATTTGGCTGGGTTTTCTTCCCTTGTTGAGAAGGGTTTCCCATGATACTTCTTGTGTTGAACTTGTGCATGGTGTTTCTTCTTGTGATCTTGGTTGCTGCAACATTATTGGTTATGGTTAAGTTAAATGCTAAAATGGAATAAACTTCATGCTTCACCTTGTCTATTGAAAAATCAACATGGTTTTAGAGCATAGGTCTCGAAGAACCCATTGCACAAGCAAATTTCAGTCATCCTCTCTCTCTTCTGCAAAACCGTACGACCCTCCTAGGGTTTCTAAAAATTTCGTATGACCTACTTCTTTGAGGAGTTTCAGCACTTGTCACCTGGATGTTGGGGCTAAAAAGTGCATAGGAGTGTATGACCTCCTTCAACGCACCTCCAACAAGCTTCAGATTGCATTTCCGAGGATTTTGACTTTTTGGCCCTAGGGTGTCTAGGGTTTGGCAAATTTCTGCAGAAATTTCAGTATTAGGGTTTCTGCAACTCATTGAAGGAGCTCTTCAGCTCACCAATGTTCTCCTATCTTTCAAAGGCTTATTGTTGGCAATCATAAGTCCAACAAAACCTAAAAGTGCTAGCCTAACCTAGCCGTTAGGTTTTCTAGCCCAGTTGACAAGGGGTTGTGAAGAATCTAAAATTATGATGAACAAGAACTATGATGGAAGATAAGCTTGATGGATCAAGCAACTTCAAGTTCCTGGAAGACAAGACTTCAGAGGAAGGCTTATTGTGGGTGATACAAAAAGGTGACACTGTGACTACCTTCTTCATGAAGATGCCAGAGGACAGAGATAAGCCAGGGGCCATTGGAGAAATCATATCAACACCCTCAGGTATGCACTTGTATATATATTATTTGTATCTTTGTCATAAGGGTAATTCCAAGCGGAAGGAACCTTTGCTGAAGTCATGGATCCAGAGGGATCTCAGTGCATTCAGAGGAACAACACACTGGAAGTGAAGACTCCAGGTTTGATAGTTGTAATTGTCATTCCTCTAACCTATATTTCTAAAGTTTGATACATTACAAGTAGGTGTTGTAGCTGTGACAACAATCATTTAAATTGTTTTGATTCTAGAGGTGTATTCATTATTCTCCTTTAAGAGATATTCTTGTTTTGGTTCCTCTTGTTTTCTTGTTCGAGACAGGTTAAGAACAAAGGAAGATGTTTATCCTTTAGAGGGAGTCAAAACTATTTGAGAAAGAGGAAGAATAGAACCATCATTGAGGCAACCAATGCAATAATGCATGATTAGAATCTTTCTATGATTCCATGGGCAGAAGCATGCATGACACAATACATGTTCAGAACAAGAGTCTTCACCAAACTTTGAAAAACATAACTCCTGAAGAAACCTTCATCGGAGTGAAACATGAGATTGAACACTTCAGGATATTTGGGTGCCCAATGTATTTTCATGTACCCAAAGAGAAGAAGTCCAAGCTAGACCCTTCAGGGAGAAATGATACATTTATGGGATAATAATGAATCTTCAAAGATATTCCAGATCTACATCCCTGGTCAGAGATAGATTAAGACAAATAGAGATGTTGTCCTTGAAGAAGAGATATCCTTTCAAAGATCCAGAGAATCTCAGATGGAGATTGACAGTGAGACAATACCTTCTCACCCTTCAACATTTCAGAGGGAGATGAACATTATTCTAGCTGATCCAGTTGCTCCAATTGATATGTCCAAAGATATTGCAGTAGGGCATAAAAGGCCTGCCTAGGCTCACTTTGCAGGAGGCAGAGGAACATACAAGCCCCTCAAGGCACATCCCGAGAAAACAAAAGAGATTTTTCGAGCTATCCTTCAGTCATGAGCCACTTCATTGATTCTGAGCCTCCTTGTCTTGGAGAAGCAACAAGAGAACAGGTATGGCAAGATGCCATAATAAAAGAATACCACTATATCTTGAAGAATGATGTATAAGATATTATTCAGAGACCAGAAGGGAAGTCGGCGGTGACTTCTAAGTGGATCTATAAGATCAAGCATGCAGCTGATGAAAGTGTCGAGAAATACAAAGCGAGATCTATAGCCAGAGGATTCTCACAAACAAAGGGAGTTGTCTATGATGAGACACTTGATCCAGTAAGCTCGATACCCTTCCATCCGTACTACCATCAATGAGTTGGAAACTATATCAGATGGATGGATTCTTGATGAGTTTGGGTTTCAGCAAGAGTATTGCTGATCCAAACCTATTATTAAAGTGTTGGTGATGAGAGCCTGATTTTGATGACTTATTCAGAAAGCCTTGTTGTTGGATACAAATAAGCTTTGAATTTTGATTTTGAGATGAAGGATCTGAGTATGATGCACTACTTCTTGGGACAAGAAGTATGACAAAGGACTGATGAGATTTTTCCCGAGTCAAGGAAAATATAAAGAAGTTCAGTATGATAGAATGCAAATCCACGGTGATGGATTTGAAGACAATGAATGATGATGATTCATACGAGATTGATCCACAACTAATTGGATCACTGATGTATCTGATTAACACCATACTTGATTCATGCTATGCAGTGAATGTGCTTAGTCATTCCATGAGTCGGTCGAGACAGACTCATTGGATAGCAACGAAACATGTATTGAGATATACACGAGGCACAATTAGATATGGCCCAAGATATGCCTCCAATTGTGAAATTGAGTTTGCAGGGATATACCTATACATATTGAGCAAAGAGTACAGTGGACCAGAAGAGCACATTCGGTTGTTGTCTTACCGTGAAGTTTGCCATGGTTTTCTGATGCAGCAGGAAACAAAACGCTGTGACTTTGAGTACAATAGAAGCAGAGTATGTAGCATCGAGTGTGCGAAGCAATATGGCTTCACAAGCTTCTGACAAATTTATTGGATCCTATGATGATAACTAGCGCTGTGTGTAAAGCTTTTTGAGAACCCGGTGTTTCATGATAGATCATAACACATTGAAATAAAGTATCACTATATCAGAGACATGGTGCAGAGGAAGACAATACACGTGCAATATCTTCCTACTCATGAACAAATCACATATATCTTCACCAAACCACTTGCCAAGACAAAGTTCGAGTATTTTTGAGAGACTTGGCCTAGTGGAAATGCCTCCCTAGCTGAGAGAGAGTGTTGATGATTGCAGCTATGTGAGACATTCTCCAGGACACAAACCTGAGAGAGAGCCCCTGAGAGGGGTGTGTGGTTCCTATCTAAGACAGAGCTGGAACATAGAGATGGCCTCCTCCTTACAGAGTGTTGAAAATAACTCCAGATGATTCTCCCGTGTAATGCAGTGAGAAAGGAGATCTGCAGAGTTGGACGTGCTTGTGGTTGAGCACAAGGTGAACGTGTGAAATCCCAAAGTGTTGGGTGCATCGTCATGAGAACATAAATGAAGATGATGTATTAGCCTCCTCTGAGCAAAGAGTTGATGAGAAACTCCAGATGGCTCTCTTGTGTAATGCAGTGGGAAAGAAGATATGTTGAGTGGACGTGCCTGTGGACGAACACATGTAAACGTGATCCTAGTGGCTGAGCACTAGTGAAGAAGTGGTTCTTCTGTGTAATGCAGTGAGCCAGAGATATGGACATCCCTATGGATGTGCTCCTAATGGATGAGCACTAGTGGGTGTATAAGATCCCTTGCTATATTGTTCAAGAGTTGGACCTACCTGTAACCCTAATTGTAATGTAATATAGGTCGGCCCCACCTTAATGTGATTGATAATTAATGTAAAAGATAATTAATCTGGGTAATATTAACTATATTATGAGATAGAGAGGTCGGCCATGTTGTGCCAATAGACACTTCTGTTCACAGGTCAAGTCTAATATAAGTAAAGGTAAATTCCCCATTGAGGAATCATAACTTTTGTGTGAGTTTGGAAATTTCAGAAAGTACATCCACTTGGGAAAAGTGCCCACCTCTCTTGGGTGCTAGTTTTCTAGGGTTTGCAAGCACCCTCTTGTGTGCTAGGTTTTCTTGGTGTTGATGGTATTTCTCTTGAAGAATATAGCAAAGGATTTGGTTAGGTTTTCTTCCCTTGTTGAGAAGGGTTTCCCAGGATACTTCTTCTGTTCTTGTGCATGGTGTTTCTTCTTGTGATCTTGGTTGCTGCAACATTATTGGTTATGGTCAAGTTAAATGCTAAAATGGAATAAACTTCATGCTTCACCTTGTCTATTGAAAAATCAACAGTGACAACAATCTTTGAAAGGTTCTATTACTGTTAGGTATACTTGGTTGTATATAAGTACTATTGATATAGATGCTTATTGCACTTGTTTGCAAAGTGAACTAACATCTCCTCTAGGAGTTATTTCTTGTTTTTCTCTTGGGCAGGTCACCTTGATAATCCTATGATGACTACCATCCTTGTTACCATAGATATGTTCTTATCAAAATGCTACTGGAAATACTTTTTCTCTTGTTGTTCTTGTTTCGGGCAGGTCATAGGCGATGGCTCTAAGAAGGAGCTAGAGTGACAGTTGCAAAACATGGAGCATATGACTCCATCAAGTGGTGAGGCAGGTGATCTCACCAAGTACCAATTCTAAAGGAAGCGTGTAAAGCAAAATAATTTTTGGACATCGTTCACTCAGATGTGTGTGGACCAATGTCAACCTCCTCACTAAGCGGGAGAGTACACCTTAGATGATTTCAACACATTCTATAGAGAGGTCGGGATTAGGAGGGAGCTCACTACTCCCTACAATCCTCAACATAATGGTGTAGTAGAACGAAAGAACCGATCCATTGAATAATCTATCAAGGCAATGATGAATGACCAAAATCTATCCATGTTTCTATGGGGAGAAGCAGTGATGACAACCATATATGTTCATAATAGAAGTCCTCATGATATATTGAAGAACATGACTCTAGAAGAAGCTTTCTCTGGAAAGAAGCCAAGCGCTGAACACTTGCGGATCTTTGGTTGTCAGTCAACAAGAAAGAATGGAAGGAAGCTATGATGGAAGAATATCAATCCATCATGAAAAATGATGTATGGGAAATTGTGCCTAGACCTGAAGGAAAGTCTGCAGTCACTTCAAAATGGGTTTACAAGATAAAACATGCAGTAGATGAGAGTATCGATAAATACAAGGAAAGATTCATGGCTAGAGGGTTGTAACATCCCCAGCCACCCAAGCCGGGCCATGCTACTCCATAAGCATTCTTACTAAACTTTGATACCATATTGTAGCGTTCCCAACCTTAGACCGCTGGGCCATGCCACATAAAGATCTCATTCCCACTGTATATATATGTGTAATAACAATTTAAATAGACAAGTACATTTTGCTATAGATAGATTCATGCAAAAATAACAGTAAGCTTATACATACAACAAACACATGCAATACTCATAAGTATAAAGACATGTACAAATGCACAACATGCAATTGAACACATAATTGATACTTATCTTTTTAAAGAAGACCACCAACTGTGTGCAGACCTTCCACAAACCTCCCAGCCTTAGACCATGCTGCTCAAAGCTCCTAGTAGTGGGTCCCCCCGAGCTGGGAATAAACTCCACCCAGGTAAAGGGGTTCCTATCTATGCTGAGGTTACACAGTCAACATGAAGGATTTCGTCCCCAGGAGCCTACAAAAACTACCAACCTACAATTTCTCATTCCCCACATGCCTATCCCACCCCAAGAAGTGTGCCTCTTCTCTGCTCAACAGTCCCTCGACTGCCCCACTTCCCTTCCAGGGCTTCAACAACAAGTCAGACAGGAAGTCTCAGAGCTCTGTAGCTGCAGTTGGGCTCCCTCAGGAAATCAATTCTTCATGATTCTCTCACCTAGAGAGAGTTTCTCACAGGCTTGACAACCTGCTTCTTCAAACCCATGGGCTTGACAACCCGCTTCTTCAATCCATCTCTCTAGTCATCCAGGTACGGACTTAGGTGAAAACAACAACATGAAAACGGGTATGGAATCGTACTGGTGCAGGTAAGGAACATGTATGCTACTCGTGACAGGGAGGTACTGGGTACAACTCCAGGGTGCGTGCACGATGGATGCAGAGGTCGAATGATGGCTGAGATTGAGTAAAACAATGGCAGTAGTAACATAAAACATGTTTAGATTAAGTACGAGTGCGCTAAGCATAACAGGGGAAGTATTGGGGTATGGCTCCAGGGGTGCGTGCAAGCTGCTGAGTAAGGCACCATGCGTGAATGGCTTCGTGCATGGGAAGAATGCCCCCCGTGAATGGGGAAATTGTCCACATAAATCTGCATGCCCCAATTTGGACAATTGTCATCATGAAGCTTCTTGGGATCCACTTGTAATTCGTTCCCTTCCCCAAAGGAACTTAGGATAACATAGGCTATATCCCAACCTTAATCTTTTTAGGAATAATATTATATTATTCTCTTGGAGATAAGCCCTCTTGCTTAGACCCTTTTCATAGGCTCTTAGCCTCCCCCTTTCCCTTCCTAGTGGATTTTAGTCCCCCATACTCTTTCATCGTGGTTGATCTACACACAACGATGTATTATATTAATGATATGAGTGTTTACATATACAAAAATAGTCTCACTGGCATTTATCATCCAAGATCTCTGGCCTAATCATCACATAAGCCTTCTGGCTTATAATAAACTGGCTCACTAGTCTAGAAAACATATTCACATTTACAACTGGGGCTCGGTCTCGGGGTGTTACATCCCCCTCCCCTTATTTTATGCACTGTCCTCAGTGCATCTTATTTACATGTACAACCAAAAGTTTCAAAAACTTTTAAAAAGATGCAGGTATTCTGCACGCATAACATCCTCGTACTCCCAAATTACATCCTCGGGAACGTACCAGGTCCATTGGACCTTTACTAGCTCTATGGCTCGATTCTATAGCTGCTTGATCTTTCGATCCATAATACAACTGAATGCACCTGAAAAACACCTTCTTGCTCCACCTGAATCACATTCCAATCAATAACATGATTAACATCAGGTATATACTTTTTGAACAATGATACATGTAATACATTATGAATAGAAATTGATGCAGACAATGCAAGCATATATGCCACATGCCCAATCCTCTCTAGGATTTCAAACGACCCATAAAATTGAGCTGCCAACTTTGATCAATTTCCCAACTTTAGAGAACTTCTGTTGGCTTTCACTTTTAGGAATACATCATCACCCACTTTAAACTCCCTGCAAGTTCTTCCCTTGTCAACATAGCTTTTCTGCCTATCTTGGGTAGCTTTTAAATTTTGTTTAATTTTCAACACATGCTTCTCCATTTCCCTGAGTAGTTCTGGCCCAACTACTTCTCTATCTGTTAGGTTGTCCCAGCTTACAGGTGCGTTGTATTTTCTTCCATAAAGTGCCTCAAATGGGCTCATCTTTAGAGATGCTTGGTACCCATTGTTATAAGCAAACTCTACCAAGTGTAGGTAGTCTTCCCATTTTGTTAGTTTATCCATCACATACATCCTCAACATATCTTCAATCACTTGATTCACCCTCTCTGTTTTTCCATCAGATTCTGGATGATAAGTTGTGCTAAAATTCAAATTTGTTCCAAAACCTTTAAATAATAATTTTCAGAATCTTGATATAAATTTTGGATCTCTGTCAGACATAATTGTCTTGGGAATTCCATGTAGTCGAGCAATTTCCTTCATATAAATATCAACAACATTGGTTGCCTTGTGAGTGAGCTTCACTGGAATAAAATGAGGAGCTTTAGTAAGCTTGTCCACCACTACCATGATAAATCATGTTGCTTGCTTGTTCTGGATAGCTTGGTGATAAAATCCATTGTTACTACTTCCCATTTTCACTCAGGAATGAGTAATGGTTGTAGCAACCCATCTGAGTGCCTATGTTCATCTTTGAATTTTTGACACTTCAAACATTTGACAATGTACTCAACAACTTCTTTCTTCATGCCTGGCCAATAATATTGGCTCTTGACAACTGCAATAGTTTTCTGATACCCTGGGTGTCCATCATAAAGTACATTATGCATTTCTTTCAATATCAAAATTTTCAATTCCTAGGTATTTGGCACATAAATTCTACCTATGTACCTGAGAACTTCATCATCTCCCAGCTTGTATTCATCGAATTTCTGCTGCAAAATGCCTTGTTGTAATTTTGTTATTATTTCCATGTACTGCAAATTTGATTTTGCAACCTCTAAGATTTTGTCCTTCAAATCTGTTTGGTACATGCTAATGGTTGTAGCATGCAACTCATGCACTCTCCTGCTAAGTGCATCAACTACTTTGTTCTCCTTCCCTTTGATATGATTTATATCAAAGTCATACTCACTGAGAAACTCTAACCACCTGCTTTGCTTGACATTTAGAGTTGGCTGTCCAAATAAGTATTTCAGACCATTGTGGTATGTCCTCAACTCGAACTCTTTCCCCTTGAGGTAGTGTCTCCACATCTTCAAGGCATGCATTATGGATGCCAAATCCAAATCATGAGTAACATTGTGTCTTTCATGCTCCAACTTCCTTGATTCATAACATACCACATATCCATTTTGACTCAGGACTCCACCAAGTCCTTCTTCGCATGCATCTGTGCATACAACACAGTCTTCATTTGGATCTAGGATCCTTAGTATTGGAGCACTGGTTAATAATTGTCTCAAGTGCTGGAAACTCTTTTCACACTCCAATGTCCACTGAAACTTCACTCCCTTCTTTTGCAAGGAAGTGATCGAGTGTGAAATCCTCGAGAACCCTTCAATAAATCTTCTGTAGTAGCCTGGAAGGCCCATGAAAGCTCCGAGTTCTATCACATTCTTTGGGGATGACCATCCTCTAATGGCCTCTATCTTTTCAGGATCCACTGCTATCCCTTTTTCAGATATGATTGCCCCAAATAGTGAATTTGCTTATGGTAAAATGAGCACTTGCTCAATTTGGCATACAACTGATGCTCTCTTAATACCTGAAATACCAACCTTACGTGTTGCTCATGCTCTTCTTCAGAGTATATAAGAATGTCATCCAAAAAGAAAATGACAAACTTTTCCAGGTATTCTCTGAAAATGCCATTCATCAAACACATAACAACAACTGATGCATTTGATGAACCAAATGGCACCGCTGTGAAATTATAATGGCCATACTTTGTTATGAAAGCAGTGTTGCTGATGTCTTCTTCTTTAATTCTTACTTGATGATAAACATACATGAAATCAATCTTGGAGAATATTTTTGCATTCTTCAACTGATCAAAGAGGTTATCGATCCTTGGAAAAGGATACATATTCTTCACAGTTACCTTGTTCCATTGTCTGAAATCCATGCAAAGTCTCAAGGTTCCATCCTTCTTCTTCACAAATAAAGATGGGGCACCCCAAGGTGACACACTTGGGCGTATATACCCCTTCTTCAGAAGCTCTTCAAGCTGCATTTGCAACTCCTTCAGTTCTGGTGTACTCGTTCTGTAGGGAGTCTTGGATACTGGAGTTGCTCCAGGCATCAGATTTATGGATAAATCAATGCCTCTTTTAGGGGGTAATCCTAGTATTTCCTTAAATACATCCTCAAATTCTTTTAGGACTGCATAATCTTCAATCTTTGACATCTTATCTTTAGGTGTTTCTTCCACATGCACTGCAAATATTGGACACCCTTTCCTGTAACTTTTTTTTAGTTGCATTGCTGAGATTTCTTTGATAGTTGTTGCCCTGGAAATTCCCTGAACTATCCTTAGGTTCCTTTCCTCATCCAGGCAAGTAAATGCCTTGTTATGACAATCTAGGATAGTATGGTGTTAGTCCAACCAATCCATCCCAATTAGATAGTCATAGGAACCTAAAGGCAAGATGTTCAAATCTGCCTTGGTGTTCAGTCCATTCATGTCCATTGGACATGACTTAACCATCTCATTAACTTTTCTTTTGGCTCCAGTAACCAACTGTACCAACCAATATTTTCCATGCTTGCTTCTTGGCAAATTAAATCTTTCCACCATCTTAGGATCTATATAACTATGACTAGCTCCCGAATCAATTAAAATAACAATTCTTTGGTTGTTGATCATACCTTCCACTTCAATCATATGTGACTGAAACTATGTTTTCTTGTTGTCAAGGGCTGCATAGATCCTTGGTACGCTTCTTCCCATGTCCTCCATTGTTATAGCTTGCTGTACATTGTGAACAACTCTCACTTTTTCACCTCTGTGAGAACAATCTCTATACATATGATCTTCCTTACAACCAACATTGAATAGGTGGCTTCCTTGGCCTTTTCCCCCCTATCTCGATTGTTCTAGGTTCTCTAGAGACTGGCTATCCCGGAGGATTGTTTCTGAAGAATGGTGGCTTAGTCCCCTTCTTCCTCTATTCCATCTTAAATTTCTTCTTGTCTTCCCAAGCTTTTCGGAAAGTTGACCTTGCTTTATGCTGATAGGCATTTGGCTCGTCTTATGGTCTCCTCAAATGTTTTGGGATCATCATATTGTATCTTGTCACTGATGAATGACGGCAACCCACTCAAATACATTTGGATATTAATTGTCTCATCATTGATGAAAGAAGCATACTTCATCAGTTCTAAAAACCTTATTTCATATTCATCAATGGTCATACTCCCAAGTTTGATTTCAAAGAACTCTTTCATTTTCTTGTCATAGTATCTCTTAGTCAAGTATTTATTTTCAAATTACTTCTTGAATTCCTTCCAAGTCACATTTTTCTCTTTAATGTGTTGCACTTGCACAAGTTGATCCCACCACATGGATGCTTTTCCCTTGCGCTGACAGTTAACAAGTCTTCCTTCTGCATGTGAAGAATATTTGTGCAATTGAAAATACTTCCTCATGCCTATCAATCATGTCTCTACATCTTCATCCTTCTTGTGCTCACCATCAAATGTAGGAGGTTTGATTTTGTTCATTTCTCCTTGTAGTTCATCCACCACAGACCTCTTCTTATGCTTCCTGACAGGGGATGGACTTGAGCTGCTGTGTGTTCTCTTGTTGGAATGCCTCGGGGAGTGATGGTGATTTCTGCTAACACTTCTTGTTCTTCTTTTTTCATCAGGAGACCCGTGACTTCCAGATTTGCTTGAGCCACTCTCATCCAATTTATTTTCTATTTGGTTTAAGCTCTGCATTAACTTCCTGTTGAAGTCCTCCTGCTACTCCTTGGCCTTCATAAGCCTTTTATTATCGGCTTTGTGGCTTTGAACATCTTTTTTCAAAATTTTAATGGTCTCTACCATATTCATGTTTTCTTCCTTTCCTTCTCCATGTCCAATTGAGTTTGCACCTTGATTACCCAATTGGACATCCATCCCTCCGATCTCTCCTTCCTGGCTATAAGCCACTTGTGTATCTTTCATCCCTCTGCACTTTGTGCTAATCCTGAGTTGATCTAGTTGTTGTTAACTCAACAAAATGTGTAGCTAACATAACTTTGTCAGGCCAACTGTCTCAACAGTTCCATGAAAAAATATGAACCATTCTAGTTCATTAATATATCAGACTTCTTTCCTCAGATTTTATGATAAATTGACTGTTCAACTCAATTTTATGGGTAAGTAGTTATATTCTACTTTTCCAGATCTTTCCAACGTCTGCTTCCATGTTCAATTCTAAGTCATGAGCAAAAAGTTATGGATATTTGAAAATTATGCTTCCTGGGAGGTAATCCCTATACAATTCTTCTTCATCAGAGTTGAATTGGCTCTTGGACCCATGCTGGATCCTCTCTTCAGGTTTACATGCCTTCTTTACTTCTTTAGGTGTAGGTCTGTACAAATTGAAACCCCACGGGCTCCTTTTCTAAGTCCCTTTCTGTCCTTAAAAACAATTTTCGGGCACTAACCCTTTTTCTTCAGCGCCCAATCTCAGGTGACCACGACCTAATACCCAACGCTTAACTGAAAGGCGTTTTTTCTGGAGCTTCGGGACTTGAGGGATCCAGAACTTCGAGCTTCAAAGGCTCTTACTACCTCACACCTTATTTCTCCCGAACGCGGAACTGACGAACTCTTGCCCGATACATCTTCGGAGCTTCGGGGATCTGCTGCTTCAGAGCTTCGGGCTTCAGAAGTTCTACCTACTCCACACATCATTCCCCTCGAACGTCGAATTGGCGAACTCCTAGAGAATCTCTCCAGAGCTTCATTCTTCAAGGTTCTTGCATCAACATACTCCCATATCCACAAATTTCGGATCTCCAAACTTCCAGAGTCTCATCAACAATCACAAACCAGGGGGTGCTACGTGTAAAAAATATAGAGATGACACATGGTCCAATCTACGGGTGACACGTGCCAAGTTCTAATTGGCCCAAACAATCTGTGATAAGCCTGAGACAATATGGCACATGACATGCTTAGAGTGGGTCCACATTACCCTAGGTGACGTCAACATGCCCCGTCACTCCGATGCTCCGGGACTTCGACACTTCGAGCTTCGGAAGATCTCACACTAGCACACTTAATAACTCTCAAGTGCCGAACTTTTGAATAGGTGTTCCCTGGAGCTTCGGAACTTCGGGGCTCCAAGACTTTGGAACTTCAGGCTTCAGAGGATTTTGCTGCTGAACACCACCCCACCCTCGAACTGTCGAACGCCGGAATTCCGAACACTTGCTAATCTTTGGACACGAGTCACCGAACATGAATGGTCTGGATTAGTTTTAGACTTTCAGATTTCCGGAAAAACCCCACTCCGCACAACCACAACAAGATTTCCCCGAACGCTGAACTGTTAAACGACTTTGGGGATTCAACGATCTGCGTTCTCTCAAACAATCTATGGTGTGGTTTTTCTCCCAGACTTCAGAACTTCGGGGATTTTGCCTCTTTCTTGACAAAAGTTTAAAACAGTTGGAGGGGCAAAGTCCGAAGGACTTCGATGCTTAACGACTGTGCACCTTCCCCAAATCTGAAAGCTATGAAGGATTTAGTTCCCTCATGAACAAATCCAACGATCATTGTGGTTTCTTGAACCGATACGCCTCCCGAGCTTTCAAACAAGGTCAAGGTGTGTCGTCAGCACCTTCTTAGCACTCATGGATGCTCTGTAACTTGAAATTTGGCTTTTTCGAACATAATTCTCTGTGAAATTTTTTTCTTCAATTTCCACTTACATGACCCATCCAGGCTCAGTGTTAGAAACCAGAGCTCTGATATCAATTTGTAACATCCCCGGCCACCAAAGCTGGGCCATGCTACTCCATAAGAATTCTTATTACACTTTGATACCATATTGTAGCATTCCCAGCCTTAGACCGCTGGGCTATGCCACATAAAGATCTCATTCCCACTGTATATATATATATATATATATATATATGTCTCTGTGTGTGTGTGTAATACCAATTTAAACAGACAAGTACATTCTTCTATACATAGATTCATGCAGAAATAACAGTAAGCCTATACATACAACAAACACATGCAATACTCATACATATAAAGACATGTACAAATAAACATCATGCAATTGAACACATAATTGATACGTATCTTTTTAAGGAAGACCACCAATTGCGTGCAGACCTTCCACAAACCTCCCAGCCTTAGTCCACGCTGCTCAAAGCTCCCAGTAGTGAGTCACCCCCGAGATGGGACTAAGCTCCACCTTGGTAAAGGGGTTCCTCTCTACGCTGAGGTTACACAGTCAACATGAAGGATTTCGTCCCCAGGAGCCTACACAAACTACTAGCCTACATCCTCTCATTCGCCACATGCTTGTCCCACCCTAGGGAGTGTGCCCCTTCTCTGCTCAGCAATCCTTCGGCTGCCCCACTTCCCTTCCAGGGCTTCAACAACAGGCCAAAAAGGAAGTCTCAGAGATCTGTCGCTGCAGTTGGGCTCCCTCAGGAAATCAATTCCTCATCATTCTCTCACCTAGAGAGATTTGCTCATAGGCCTAGCATCTTGCTTGTTCAAACCCACGTGCATGACAACCCGCTTCTTCAATCCATCTCTCTAGTCATCTAGGTACAGACTTAGGTGAAAACAACAACAAGAAAACGAGTATGGAACCGTACTGGTGCAGGTAAGGAACAAGTACGCTACCCGTGACAGGGAGTTATTGCGTACAACTCCAGGTTGCGTGCACTATGGATGCACAGGTCGAATGATGGATGGGACTGAGTAAAACAATGGTAGCAGCAACAAAAAACATGTTTAGATTAAGTATGAGTGCGTTGAGAATAATAGGGAAAGTATTGGGGTATGGCTCTAGGGGTGTGTACATGATGCTGAGTAAAGCACCATGTGTGAATGGCTCAGTGCATGTGAAGAATGCCCCCCGTGAATGGGGAAACCGTCCACATAAATCTGCATGCCCCAATTTGGACACTTGTCATCATGAAGCTTCTTGGCCTCCACTTGTAATTCGTTCCCTTCCCCAAAGGAAATTAGGATAACATAGGCTATATCCCAACCTTAATCTTTTTAGGAATAATATTATATTATTCCCTTGGAGATAAGCCCTCTAGCTTAGCCCCTTTTCCTAGGATCTTGATCTTACCCTTTCCCTTCCTAGTGGATTTTAGTCCCCCATACTCTTTCATCGCGATCGGTCTATACACATCGATGTATTATATTAATGATATGAGTGTTTACATATACAAAAATAGGCTCACTGGCCTTTAACATCCAAGATCTCTAGCCTAATCATCACATAAGCCTTTTGGCTTATAATAAACTGGCTCACCAACCTACAAAACATATTCACATTTACAACTGGGGCTTGGTCTTGGGGTGTTACAAGGGTTCTCCCAGCAGGGGGGAGAAAACTATGATGAGACGTTTGCTCCAGTTACCAGATACACCTATATTAGAGCCATCATATCTCTTGCAACATCCATTGGTTGGAGTTTACATCAGATGGATGTAAAGACCGCTTTTCTCAATGGAGTAATTGAGGAAAAAATATACATAGAGCAACCTCAAGGTTTTGAGGTACACCCGAGAGAAACCTATGTATGAAGAAGGCCTTGTGTGGACTCAAGCAAGCTCAAAGATCTTGGTATACATGAATTGACAATTACTTGACGAGACTTGGATTTTCCAAGAGCTACGCTGATCCATATCCTTATTACAAGCTTGTGAATGATGCACCTGTGATCCTGCTACTATATGTGGATGATTTGTTTCTGATAGGTGCAGAGCCTCTCATTATTTGGTGTAAGAGGGATTTATCCTCTGAATTCGATATGAAATATCTTGGTCTCATGCTTTATTATTTGGGACTAGAAGTATGGCAAAAGCATGGAGAAATATTCTTGGGGCAAGGGAAGTATGTTATAAATATCCTTCAAAAGTTTGGGATAATGGATTGCAAATCCATGACAACTCCCATGGTGATAGATCTGAAGACGCTGAGAGACTTTGATCTAGTAGACTCGTCCCTGTACTGACATTTGATTGGCTTGTTGATGTATTTGGTTAATACTTGACCAGGCATTTGCTTTGTTGTGAACACATTGAGCCAGTTCCAGGTGGAACCTAGACATGAGCATTGGATAGCTGCAAAACACATTTTGAGATATCTTCGTGGGACGCTAAATTATGGTTTGAGATATGCCTCAAACAATGACGTACCACTACATGGATTTATTGATTCAGATTGGGCAAGGAGTGAAAATGACAGAAAGAGTACTTCCAGTATATGTTTCAGTTTGGGATCTACTATGATATCATGGGCTAGTAGGAAACATAAGTCTGTTGCACTCAACACTACAAAAGCATAGTATATTGCAACTTGTGATGCTTGTACAAAAGCAATATGGATTCATATGTTGATTTCTGGACTATTTGATCAGGTGCTGGATTCGACTGTGATATATTGTGATAATTAGAGTTGTGTGAAGCTTCTTTTAAAGAACCCTGTATTCCGTGATAGGTCGAAGCACATTGAGATCAAGTACTATTTTATTCGTGATAAAATCCAGAAGGGAGAAGTGATTCTCTAGTCAATCTCCATTGATGAGTAGACAACTGATATTTTGACATAAAGTTTACATACTTGAGGGACAAGCTGGGACTTGTGGAGATTGCTCCCTTGGTTGAGAGGGAGTGTTGATCTGTATCATGCTAGTACAACTTAGACATGATACATGTCTTGAGACGCATCATGCTATTACAGCTTATATATGATGCATTAACATCATGCTAGTACAACTTAGAGATGATGCATATACCTGACTCACATCATGCCAATATAGCTTAGAGATGGTGCATTGACACCATGCTAGTAGAAATTAGAGATGATTTAGATGATACTCCACATCATGCCAATACAACTTAGATATGATTCATTTACATCATGCTAGTATGACTTAGAGATGATACAATGGAGATACCTACCTTGGTTGAAAGGGAGGAGATGACTTCCTCAGTTGGGAGGGAGTGTTGATATATGGCATCATGGATAGTCAGTGTGCTAGTGGACATACATTCTCCAGGCGGAGAATGGTCCAGGAAGAACAAATTGTTGGTGGACAAACATTCTCCATGTGGAGAATGCTCCAGGTTGACATATTGTTGATGTATCATGGATTGGTATTTTCCTAAAGCACATATTGTGGCCTAATTAAGAAAATGGTACATGACCGATATTCTCCTAAGGCAGAGTTATTGGACTGATCACGTTGAATAGTCCGCCCCCTAAGGACATGGCGTCCCGATTAGGATGGTTGATACGAGACCGATATTTTCTAAGGTACATATGGGTAGACATTGATCTCTATGGTACATATGGTGACCCAATTAAAAAATGATTTGAGACTGACATTCCTATAGGAATGGTCTCTGTAGCCCATGACATGGCTTTCATCATCTGGAAGGACTGACATTCTTCTAGGACGTATGTCCGGATTAGAAGAATGGTCCTTGTAGCCCATTGCGAGGCATTCGACATCTGTTGGGACAATTATTCTTCTAGGACGTATGTTCGGATTAGAAGAATGGTCCCTATATCACTTTGTTGAGTGAGTGACCTATGCGAGACATTTTATTGAGTGCGCTAGGTTTAGCACATGACTTATTCAACGTCATGCCTGATTACTGAGATGGAGTATGGTCTCAAGATACGATGCAGAGGATGATATGATTTGATTCCAAGAGACTGTTGTACTACATGGTGATAACTTGTTGCAGTGACCACTGTGTCTCTGGATAGTATCTATGTACTATTGTGGTGGATGTGTTCCACTAGTAGTGAATGTGTGTCACTAGATAGTAGTTGTGTGCTACTAGGAGTGGATGTCTACCACTGGATAACAATTGTGTGCTGCTATGGATCGACATTGTTGTGATCTATTGGACGGCATTGTAGTAACTATGTGCTACTACCTGATTTCCATGGAGACTACCGATAGCGTTAGAGGTGATTTCCAGCTAGATGGACAATGATGATGATGCTTGTGACTTGGTCTACGTGATCATGAGGTAGCCTGTGTGGCTATGATGATGCTACATGTAGAAAGGTCTGCAAGACTATGTGATTCTTGTCCATACCATGTGAAATGGATGGATGTGTTTGAGACCATTACCATTAATACCTCCCTAGCTAGGAGGGAGTGTTGATATTATGGTAGTTGCGGGAGGTATTAACCTCCATCTATAACCTTTGGCTAGAATAGAATATTCCGAAAGCAAGAGAAACCCTAAACAGATGTGTAAAAACCCTAGAAGACAAGTCAACTCAGTAGAATAAATTATATTAAAGTATTACTCTCTAGAAAGAGAAGTCAACCTAGAAAAGTGACGAGGAGCATTATAAATAGAGGGCGCTTGAGCTCATTTGGTACACACACCTCACTCACTCTCTCAAGTATAGCGCAAGTTTGGAGCTGCAACTGCAAGAATGGAAGGTAGATCTTCTAGGATGATTCTTGGTCTCTCTCTCTAGCGTTATCTAGCCTAAGATATGTGCCTTACCTTCTAGTATCTCTTGGTGGTATTCTTGGTGACATTCTTGGTGGTATTCTTAGTAAGTGCAACTGCAATTGCAACTACTGTAGCTGAGTATTTTTCTTGTTCTGTGGCTTTGGGACTTTCTGTCTGATGAGCTATCATTGGAGAAAGATGTGCTCTCTTGGTTATCCGTTGGTTCTAGTGCTACTTCCATAATCATTCTATCTAACAAAGGTTATGGTGCTCGGGGGTGGTTGCATGCCTATGGTTGGGTGACAATAGTGATATTGTCTATGGTAAAATGAGCACATTGAAATATTATAACATGAACAAATGAGAAGCTCTCTCTTCATCATTTCTGTAAAGAATACAATACCGTGGACCCACTCCATTTTGCCTTCGAAGAAAATCCCATGCACAAACTCTATTTAAAGTAGCCAACCAAAGAAAAACTTGGATTTTTTTTTGGGAGCTTTAAATTAATAAAACTCAGATTTTTTGGGAGCTTTAGTTTAATCTTCCATATTTTTCTCCACCAACATGCAATACCTTGGATCTCACCTTCCATCAATGCTTTATACTCCAATCTCACGATATGTTCTCCTCTAATTTTATTTTTGGAATAAGCGAAGGAGTCATCTTCATATCTTATCCTACTATGGTTTTTATTTACATTGTTAATAAAGGTCATACACGAAATTGCACTATCCCCATTGTTGAACTTATGCTTATATTGAGAGAGGGGGGCGAGTGAATCAATGTAAGATACTTTTTACTTAGTTGAACATTCATCAATCATTCATTAACTTTAAAACAATAAATGCATGTAAACTTAAATCATGATACACATAGTTTTGACTTGGAAACCCTTGCAGGAGAAAACCACAAAACCTATCTTTATAAATGTCTGTAGGCACCATCCTACTTTTACAAATCTTGTAGGCACCAACCTACTAGAGACACCAATATCCTTAGATGAACACCAACTCAACAAGATACTATGTAGGCACCAAATTACTAGAGACACCAATCTCCTCAGCTAAGTGCCAACTCAACAATATATTATATAGGCACAACCTACTGGAAACACCAACTCCTCAATTGAGCACCAACTCAACAAGATATTGTGTAGGCACCGACATACTAGAGACAAAAATCTCCTCAGTTGAGCACCAACTCAACAAGATATTGTGTAGGCACCAACCTATTAGAGACACCAATCTCCTTAGTTGAGTACCAACTCAGTAAGACTTGTATAGGCACCAACCTAAGATCTCCATACACAAAGTGATTTTGATTTCACCTGCATGCTTTATACCTCATGTATTTCATAACATCATCATACTCTTAACTTTCATGCTCCAACGCCTCTCTTTGCTTCATACCCCAGACATAGATTCAAACCCTAGTTAGATTTAGCCTTCATGCCCTAACAAACCTCATAACATCATTTACAAAATATTATTCTAGACTGCAACATCACAACCTCAAAACAACACACTTTGTAGCATCATAGACCTTAGTCCTTCATAGTGCACCCTTAAAACTCCAAAAAACTCCTCTTGCACCTTTAGACCACAAGAATACTCCCCAACTTCTCTTGTGCACATCAGACTTGATCTTCTTGCTTGGATGCTCTTCAAATGCACACATCTATCATGTATTTATAGTGTTTTTATGCTCACTTTTAGGGTCAATCTGTAAAGACTGGCTAGGTCGGTCTGAACTTTTTCGCTGGGTTGTTTGATAGAAAAATTGTTATATCCTCTTTCCTAAGGAGTTAGAGAGAGTTCCATACACCGTTGGAAATGTTTCAAAATAAGCTTTCCAACCTTATAACCTATGCCCCCAGTTGATCTAGGTATTTAGAGTAAAAATGCCTTCAAAGATAGAGTATCCAAACTGATCATCAAAAATCCAAAAACAATATTTCCAACAATCTTCATCTTGCAATATTTATCTTGGACATCTGTTGTCTCCCCCTGTTTTTGACATCGATGAAAACAATATTTCCAACAATATACCCCTTTGTCATTGATGAAAACCTTGAGTAAATTCTGATACTCCCCATGTCTACAACTTTCCTTGTGTTTGCAATTATTCCTTGTTAATGTTTATGCCATTATTATAGTTCTTTGCATTTCAATAGATAAGAGCATACTAAGAACAAGATCACTGAGAAATACACATTCACAAGAGACACAACATTTATCCTGGGAAACCCTCTAGGGGAAGAAAACCCAACAAAACTTCCTTATCATAAATAGCTTAAACAATGTTCAAGAGATAACTCAAACCAATACA
>ML817811.1:54816-71707 GCA_009831015.1 Picea engelmannii | reverse complement strand
GGAACGTGCAACACATTCTCGAAGCTTCCATTTGTGAGTTCAATTCTTCCTTTGCCGGTGACCTCGACCGAAGATTTGTCCCCCATCATAATAGGGGGACCTTTTCATGCATCCAATGAATAATATACTTCTTTTGTGGCAGCCATGTGGTGTGATGCACTTGAATCTACGATTCAAGCATCAAGAGAGGAGTTGATGGAAATCAAGGCATGGATAGAGTTACCTTTCTTGGGATTTTGATCTTCCGACTTCTTCTTCTTGGTACCCTCGGGGATGCAATATCCAAGGTTGTTTTGCTGAAGTATTTGGGTCATTAGATCTATCTTTTTCTGCATGTAGATTTTGGATGGAATCCTTTATGGAAGTAAGTGCATTTCTCCCCTTTTCTTCCCTTTCCACCTTTGGATTTGGAGGCATCATTAAAGGGTTTTGAGTACCCTTCCTTCTTCAGATTTGCATGTGCTTTCCTTTTGTTTTTATCTTTAGATTTCTGATATTGATGACCGCTGCCATCTTGCACAGTAAGTGCATGCACCTTCGGGCCTTTGATTTTTCCCATATTGATGAGCTTGTTCTGCTCTTGTGTCAAAGACTCGATAAAGGCATCAAGAGAGGGTATCGTCCAGGTAGATCCATAGGTGAATCTAACTGAATGAAATGTGGATACAAACATTGAGTATTCTAGACCAAGTTTGGAGAGAATGGTGAGAACCATTTGTTTCTCCTCCTTAGATTTATCAACCCTGCAAGCCTTGAGTTGCGACAACAAATCCTTATATTTGGTAAAGAAATCTTGGAGATTGTCGAAGCTTTTTGGATCCAATGTGAGCAATTCCACCTCGAGCATGTGTCCACTCATCTCATCCTATTTTCCAAAAATCCCTTCGATGGTGGTCCATGCTTCATTGGGGGTTTTACAGGAGGATATGTGAAAGAGGAGTTCAAGAGAAATGAGACTGCAAATTGTTCCAAATGCTTCATCCATTTGATTTTGATACTTATAATTTTCTATGGCTGATGTTGGTTCTGTCTCTGTTTTCATGGTTAACCTATACAATCCTCTACTTCGAAGATGCATTATCATCTTCTCCTTCCATGCAAAGAAGTTGTAAGGTGTAACAATGAATTCTTTTGGAAATTCCATTTTTTCTGCTGCCTTCAGTCTTCGGTACCTAAAAAAATAATTTGGTGTGTCTTTTCCCTAGAAGTCTGTTGACTCTAATACCATGTAAATGTGTTGAACCTGCACAGAATAGATCTATCTTGGAATTGACATACACAGTTTCAGAGAAAATAGAAGAAAAGAGAACCAGGAGAGAAAGAATGGAAGAATTCTCATTAACCAAATGAATGAATGATAATTTACACATGATATATACTCTGTATAACTCAACCAATGTGCATTGGAGGAGAATCCAATGAGCCATAGTGGTGGTCTAGAGTGATCTGGACACACACCAATAGTTATGGAAGTAAACTGCCACCAAGTCTAGTCTCTCGGGCAGTTACGGGAGTGAATTTCCACCTAGTTGAGTTAACTAGTCTATCAGTCTTCAGTTAACTGAATGAAACAAAGTGAAGTGAGGAGGAGATCAGGGAATCATGAGTAATGCACTAGTCTGGTGATGATCCCAAGGATAATGTGCATTAGTTGGTGATGATCCAAATGCTGCATGGTGATAATATCAATGTGGAATCTAGACTCCACTCAACTGATCAAACTGAAGTGTGAACTGAAGAGAATATTATTCCTAGAGGAATATTCCTCCTAAAATATAGGAGAGTGAATAATGACTAATAAACATAGGAAAAACCTAAGGAAAAATAAATCCTAGGTGTATGTGAAGTAACTCCAACACCTGACAGTTCTAGGATCATCATTAGTAATAGACAAAGCAAAATTTGAATGGAAATCAACTGGAGTATACCTTTCCGGTAGCCTCTTTTCCCGCATCGATCTCCTCAATACTGGAGTATGAGGATCTTCTTCCTCCGATTCATGTTCTTTTGTAGAGTCCTTTTCATCATCCTTTGGCTCAAACTCTATTTTCTATGGTTCTTCCTTACTTGGTAGGACTTCCTGTTTGACAACATCCTTCATTTCTATGAATACCACATCTCGACTATACACAACCTTCTTATTTTATGGGTTCCAAAGCTTATAACCTTTAAGACCATATTTATACCCAATAAAGATACACTTTTTAGCCTTCTTATCTAGCTTACTCGTTTTTCCTTTGGAACATGAACATAGGCCTCACAACCAAATACCTTGAGATATGTGAGAGAGGGCTTCTTACCAGTCCATACCTTGTGTGGAGTCTTGTCATCCAGTGCTGATGAGGGTGATTGATTGGCCAGGTAACATGCAGTGGCCACTGCCTCTACCCAAAATTCTTTCCCTAACCTAGCACCACTGAGCACACACCTTGGTTTTTCCATCAACGTCATGTTCATCCTTTTTGCAACTCCATTTTTCTGAGGTGTAGATGGAGTAGTCTTCTGCCTTACTATACCACACTTCTTATATAATTATTCAAATTCATTCCCGCGAAACTCTCCACCATTATTTTTCCTCGACACCTTAATTATTTTCTCTGTTTGATTCTCAACAAGAGCCTTAAACTCTTTAAGTTTGTCAAAGACTTCAGATTTCTTCCTGAGGAAATATATCAAAGTATTCCTCAAGAAGTCATCTATAAATGAGACATAGTAAATATATTTTCCCAATGATGGAACCGACATAGGTCCAAACACATCACTATGAACTAGTTGTAAAATTCCTTTTGCCCTTGTTTCACCAGAGGGGAATCTTACCCGATTCTTCTTCCCATATACACAATGTTCACATAGATCAAAATCCAGAGAGCAGTTAGACATACCTTCAACCATACCTTTACCGTGTACCCTTCTCTCCGATATGCCCCAGTCTTTGATGCCACAACATAACCTTTTCTCTAGAGACTGTAGGAGTTTTTTCTTCTTCTGCTCCAATACCAGGAACAATGGAACTATTACACCCATCACTAATAGTGCTTCCTTGGAGCTTATATAGAGTTCCAATCTGAACTCCCTTCAGCAACACCATTTCTCCTCGAACCATCCTATAGGTTTCTTTTTCAAATACTGTTTTTACCCTTTCATCGTCCATTTTGCTTATAGAAATCAATTTTTTGGCCAATCCTGGGATGTGCAGAACACCAGGAAGTGTTTTAATCCTTCCATCTATGAGCCTCAACTTGACTTTTCCTCATCCTATGATTCTGGTTTTCGAGTCATCACCTAGAAAAACATTACCTCCATCATACCTTTCATATTCACAGAACCAATCCCTATGGGGAGTCATATGAAAGGATGCACTCGAGTCAACCAACCATGCCTCATGATATGCATGTGTGGTTGAAGAAGCCAAGTACAGATCCCCTCCTTCTTCCTTGGAGATCTTTTCACTTTCTCAACGCTTTTGGATCTACATTTCTTATTGAAGTGCCCTTATTTTCCATGTCTCCAACATACCTTTATGAACTTTCCAAGAGATTTAGATCTACCCTTAGACTTAGATTTCCCACTTGAGGACTTAGATCTATTTCTATCCTGGGAGCATCCTCTTGCAAATAATGCATCTATGTTTTGTCCTTCCATGTTCATCCATCTCATCACCTCTGAAAACAAGGACGAGACCACATCATCGAAACTCAATGTAGTTTTATTACTACCTATGGCCACAACCAAACTATCCCATGAGTCTGGTAAAGAGCACAACTACACTTATCTTCATATGAAATTTTAATCTCAATAGATAATAATTGACTTACCACAGTATTGAATGCATTCAGATGCTTTGTCACCGAGTCTCCATCTCTCATCCTTAGGTTATACAACTTCTTCCGCATGAATAATTTATTTACCATGGACTTAGACTGATACAAGTTCCCTAACTTATTCCATAACTCCTTGGTTGTAGCTTCCCCTGACACATTAAATAATACTGAATCTGAGAGACACAATCGAATTGTGCTCTTCGCCTTTCGATCCAACTTTTTCTAGTCATCTGTTAACGTTTCTGCAGGTGCAGTACCTGGATCAACCGCAATCCATTGATCTCTTTCTACCAACAAATCTTCCATCTTAAGCTTCCACAACTCAAAACTTTTCCCATTAAATTTCTCGATCTCTATTTTCGAATTGCTCACCATTTATTTTGACTTGAAGAATCAATACCGCAGATCTCACACTGTAACAAGGATTATCATAGTCTTGAGCCAAACCCCTGACCACAAAAGTGTTCCCCTGAAGCCAATAATTACTCTGATACCAAATGTATATTTTAACCTTGTACAATATTTTACTGCAAACAAATTTTCAATAAAATAACATAAAAGATACAATGGAAAATACACACATTACTTAGAGACTTTTCCCCTAGAAACTCAAACTGGGAAAACACACCTATTCTATATTCATTCATACCATACATTGTTTCCAATACAATATACATATAGGAGCCAATGACATCCAAAATCCTAATCCAATGACATGCATTAGTCAACAACCCTAATTCCTTAACCAAAAATAGAAAACCATCGGTGAAACACCATGTGCTGAAAAACCACCCATAAATGGACATGAAAACTGAGGACCACCAAAAAATGGACACGAAAACTGAGGAAAAAATAATTTCAGTGGTAGGGCCCCCGAACCCCCGAGGGGGGGGGGCCTAGTGCCCCCCCTCTTACCTGCCCGTGCGACCGATTAAACATAGACAATCCTTCTAGTCATGAAAATAATATAACACATATCCAACATAGAGTTGATAATGTATTTCCCTATCATTAGGTCGGATATGAACATCATGACTACTAGATGCATCATTGTCACCCCAACAATCATTTTTAGCAATTCTACATAATTGTTGTATAGATAATTGTCACTTTATTTGTAGTTGACTTTCTCATCTAGCATCCTCTTCAACAAGTATACAAAAAGCTTCTTCCAGAACTTCTGAAATCAACTACTTTCGTTCTTTATGTGGCAATGAATCAGGTCCTATATTGAACATGATTACTTTTTTTTTTTTTTTTAATCTGCAATCATGATAGAATACCCAAATGGGCTACTCAAGTTACACATGAAATCTATGAACTGGAAAGAAACAATGAAAAAAACAATTTATCTCTATAGGATAGTATAAATACTAAACAATAACTAACTTTAATAAGAACCTTCAATTTCTTTTCTCCTTGCAACCAAGGTTTTAGCTTTGCATCCAAAACAAAATTGATACTCCTAATAGATTTCTGCATCAAGTAATTGAGGGTAAAATTGTGTATTGCGCACATACAATATCTGATAAATAAATCTTATACCATACCTACAAACAAAAAATTCACTATAAAAATTAGAAAAACAAAGTAACAAGCCTTATGGAAATATAACATGAAAAAATATGGATTATCAACACTTACATTAAGTAAACTTGAAGAAACTTAGATAAAGGTATTCAAAAACCATTTTAGATTATTAAATGAAAACTGCATGCTTACAAGTACTTGAAACAACAAATTATATGTGTATTTTTCCATTAAGAAACTCTTTCTTGCATGTACCTTCAATCCTAGTGGGTGGTAGAGAATATCTAGAACATTACATAAAAATCCTTCTTTAAAATCTCATAAAATAATTGACCTTGGAATCATTTTAAAGCCTGTATTGTTTTTCCATAAGAACACAAATCTATGTCCTATAAGAGATTTCTTATATCACGTACCTTCAATAAATTGAACACAAACATAAACACAATAAAATCTAAAACAAAATACATCTTCAAAATATATAGCTTAGGAAAATAAAAACAAAACAAAAAATCATCTTACCAACAGATCACCATCATTTTTGTTCAAAATATTTCCATGCACTCTGATTTGGTTTAATCAAGAATCACATCTAATGATTTGATCAATGGAATTTTATTTAGGCCATCTGACACAATTTATCAAAATGGTTCTCTCATAGTTTTCAAAATGATCGTTCAAACAAGGCATTGGAATTGTTTTTTTTCACAGGGTTCTCTTGTTAGGTTCTCTAAAGAAGGGCATCCAAGCTAGTTTGTTCATAGGGTTCTCTTACAAAGTTCATTCAAGCAAGACATATGGCCTAGTTTGATTACAAATTTTGTGTAAATATAGGGGAAAACAAAATTAGGGATTTTCCAACTACTACCCACTTCCTTGAAAAATTCAAAATGGTGATTTAACCCCACATTGTTTCGTGTGCAAAAGAAGTTGACCCCACGTTGTTTCTCATGCAACTGGAAAATATTTTTGGGGAAAATAGTAGTTTGACTTATTATGTGATTAACCATGCCAATAACCTCTTAATTACCTTCTAATCCATTTCTTATGTAGTATACATTTTGGGGATGATAATTTCTTATGACTTGCCATCGTTGATGTAGCCATCATACATTGATACATATCCTAAATCTAGTAAGCTATTGCTTATTGTGATGTTGTACATGCCTATATTCATCTAACAATGATCATCTTATATAATCCATTCAATATTCTTTGTGCCTATCATGATCGAGGGGAGCCATGGTTCAATTTGTTGCCTACCCATTATCCAAAAGTTGAACTAATCATAAGTAGAGAAAAGCTATAGGTAAGTGTGTGTTGAGGTTGTCTAATCATCACTGAGAAAATAAAAAAATTGTAACCTTTTAGGATCAACTCTTTCTAGGAAGAATGAATGAGATAATATAATATTTCTAAGCACACTATATTCAAGCCAAGAATTGAATATTTAAACAATCTCAGGAGTTTAAAGAGGCCTAAGACTCTCAAATTTCAAGTTCAAAGTTTTATAATGGAAAGAGAGTAACACCCATGACACATGCACATCATATCATAGATCCATATGTAAGGGGAGTGCCAGGAAAAATGATTCAAAGTTAGTTATTGGCAGACTAATTGGGGAGCCAAATTTTCTAGGTTCTCCAACTCTTCATTCAATATTATTTATCTCATGCAATCCTACCTATTTGCAAGTTTTATATCATCCTTGTGTTGAGGGGAAGTGGCTGGGACAAACACAATCTGGGAAGAGTGATCCTCATATGATTTGTGTAGCATATTAAGGTAGTGGATTTAATACTAGCTATAGTTAGAAGCTTACAAAAATGACATTCCCAATACTATGTGATTATAGGGATTAAATATATTATTGCCAAAAGGGGTTGGATTCATAACTTAGTGAAGAGCATGGATTTTTTCACTATTGGGTAAGGTTTGATTCCAATGAGAGATTTTCCTTGAGCCACGAGGTCACCTTTAGGTAGTGGTCGAACATGTGGTTGCATCCAAAGAGATTATATTAAATGATCTCATGACCCATGAAAACATAAGTTGATCTAATCCCACCCCCGTCTCTTTCACATTTAAATTCAGTTAGGTGTAGCTTGATTGGTTGTGAGGAAATTTTTTTATCCTCCCCACCTAAGTTCAAATCCCACTTTCTAACATGTTTTTTCTTATTGAACCAATTTTTGATGAGTTATATATGATATATTCGTGGATTGTTGACATGGCCTTGTGCCCTAAGGAATATAGGGTTTACCCTAGGTACCATCCTCGAAATGAATGGAAGTGGCTGAGCAATTTTCCTGTGGCTATATTACCTAGAAAGAAAAAAAAATGAACCAAAAATATTACAAAAACTAAATCTAATTTAGGTTGATCCTAATATAATGGAAATAATATTCATGAACTCAATGAGGTTGATCAATCCATTCCAGTTGATAAAATAAACAAGAGACAACATTGATTTCCATAATCCTTCAATTGTCTCAGGGATGGCTAAATTTATAAAGCTACCAAAATCCAAAAAAGCAGTGAAACTATGCCACATTCCACCAGTTTGTAATTTTGATGCATGCCATTGTTGTTATATTGAATGTTGATTAGTGAAGGCACCCCCAAAGCACAGAGAGTCCAAGATTATTTTAGAATGCGAAACTATACTTCATGTAAAAAACCTAAAGAGGAACCCCAATCCTTTAAGAAGTCCTTCTCTACACATTGAAAAAAATATTTGGACAATTTTATGACAAATTTATACTACTAAAATTTTCATCCCATTGAAAGAGTGCCCAATTTGCACATTTTCTTCTATATTTCCCTATTTACTATGGGAATATGGAGAGGAGGAATATATTAAAGACTTGGAAATATTTTTGGACTAAGAGAGAGCCTTAAACAGGGAAAAATCCATTTGGATCCCCCTCATCATGAGCAAGGTATAGAACTCACAATCACAAATGTATTTCATTGACATCTAGGGTTTTGATATTATAGGTTAGGGAAAGGTTTGTTTTCTTTTATTTTTATCAACAATTATATCAATTTTAACACACCCGACCCCCTAAGCCCTACTTAGGCTAGTGGGATATCAAGATTCCTCTTTCCACTATGACTCTGGTCTCGAGTTTGTAACCCCCAAGGATGGAAAAATTCTCACCTGAAGCATTCCATATGTTATCTACACAGTCAGAAATGAGTTCCAAGAAAATCTAAATGGACTTCAAAAGTCTTTCAGTCATCACCCTTGATCACGTCATCTGTCCTACAAGGCTGCCACTTGGACACCTCCACATCACCTGCTCAAACAAACGGGTAGGTGTGTGTGTTGGTGTGGCAGTGACATTTCCTTGGACATGACACACCCTGTTATCAATTCTTCAATGGAAATATTCTACGCATATAGGAGATGAACTCATCTTGATCTACGATTATGACTCACTCAGTGCAGATTGATCAATGACTAGCGATGGGTCGGACTCTCCCTCATCGAGAATACAGGTTATGCAACCCCAACCTTTATTCCAAACGATTCTTTCCAAAAACCTTACTCCCAATAGATCCAACATATGAGAATCCAGGGAAAAAATGATCCCGATTCACTCAAAACCCCCAAAATACACGACATCTAGCAGTCTTGCCCATTTTCCCCCAATTTATCAAGAAGTGAGGTCAATGGCAAGGTCTACAGTTGAGATCTTTTCGGGTGACTCATAGATAGATTAACGACCTATGTCCACTCGGGATCTCACCATAAGGAAATACCACCTTCTCTATCCTTGTGGTCCCTCCCAAATATTTCTTTCTGAGTTGGAGTTCCCGACAGATCCAAGGGTCATCGTATCCCCATATCTAACAATCAGGAATATCTCGGATCTAATATCCTCTCATTAGTTAACCAGACTCATGACTCCAATAGGGACCTCTATCGATTGGACCCACGGTGATATCAATGGCTCATATCTCATTGGATAAACCTCCTGGAATATCTACAACTCCAGTCCATTAAGACAGTTTCTTTTAGAATTTCTCCATTGAAAGTTCCTTCCACAAGTTCTCTTTGGATCCTTCTGAATGTCACATTCTGACAAGCTTAGAGGAATGGTCCATGGTGAGATATATGGTCCATATCTCATTGTTCTGGCCTCCCGGTGAATCGTTGGATCTCATCGACTCAGACACTCCCATCAGGGATTTCACCTTGGAAACGTTTAAGAGTTTTTCCAAACAACCCTCCTTTCGATAGGATTCTTTTGATACTCAGATCTTTGATGAATGATCAAGATCAACTCTCCGCATCAAATCTATAGCTAAGGCTCTCTCGAGGTTAAAATAAGGAAATCAAACAAGGGTGCAGGGTGATTTGAGGAAAATAGACTCCTCTCCCTCTTGGAATTGTATGCAAGGTTTCAACCTTGACTCCTTGGACGTTCATCCTGCTTCTTCAACACATAGGTGGCACCTCCCAATGACCCTCAAAGTGAATATTTTAACATCATGTAAAATTTCCATTTAACAACTTGGGGAAAACATAAGATTATAGGCCTCCAATATACCTCTCATACATAGTCACCGCAGACAATCAATCAATCTTAGGAAGAATCTCATCATACAAGCATGATTCAGATTTTAGCATTCATTCAACATATTAAAACTTCTTTAAGAAAAAACACAAATTTATATTTGTTTACAAATATTTTGTAAATACATTTAGAAACATTTATTTGTTTCAAGGCAAACTTCAACTTACCAATTGACTGTGAGTGAATGCCTTTCCACCCAGCCATAGGCTCTACTGCACCTTTTCTTTCTACAACAAGCCACCCCCGTGCCAGGCCATGATACCACCAAGGGATTCTCTTAAGTTGGATTTCAGGTCAACGGTTTGGTCAGGAAGGTTACTCTCCTTCACTACATTGGCAACATAAAAAATCCCCTCTTCCCACTTAGCCTAGGGCCTCCATGAGATTACTAGGTACCTTCCCAACTATATTTACTCTACACAAGGGATTCCCTTCACTTATACTCAGTCCCTTAGTTCCCTCCCATTACTAGTGTCGATTTCTTTCTAGCTAGCACCAACCCATGACCCTCTCTGCCCCAGTCTGGATATAGGTATTCTATGTTCTAATGTTGACCATGAGTTTTCTAGGAAAACTTCCTATTTTCTTCACAAAAACTTCCCAGTTTTTGTCTGCTCCAATTTGGCTTGTGTGCTCTCTCTCGAGCCCTCTTTCTCATTTGTGATACCACACTCCTTCTTCCACTTTTGTTCTACATCACGATTTTTATACCACTTCCTTTCCCGATCTGGAACATTCATTTCCTCAGGTTCCCCATATTTCTTTTGTCAGAGGCAACCCCGAGATTCAAGCTCTCAAATCAAAAGGGCACCTCCACGGTACTCCTGGATGGAAACTTTAACCAACCTAGTCATCCTCCGTGTACATTTTTTAAGGCAATCATAACTATCCCAACAACTGGGTCTAATTTTCCATTAATACGATTTCTTGTGAACATGGAGAACATGATACTTCATGTAGGTTTAGTCATTTGAGATTATTAGGGTGGGGTTGGGCTTCTAGGAAAGACAAGGGAATTCCTAGTTCCCCCTCACCAATTCACACGTGTGGCATCATGGCCTTTAGTGCAAGGCTTCCCCTTCAGTTAGTTGGTAGGTAATTTCATTAAACATAAAAAATAGTTATAGTGTTCATCAATTACAATTCATGAAGTCTTAATAATAATTACATACTTGGGGGAAAATGGGTTGTTACATTCCCCTCCCCCTTAAATGAAACATTGTCCTCAATATTTTTCCACCATATGCACATTTTTATACAGAAAAAAAAAATGGGTATGCCATCCTCTTGGAATCCTCCATTTCCTATGTGGCCTCATCCGCTCCAAAGTGCTTCCATTGCACTTTGACCTACACGACAACTTGGTTCCAGAGCAATGTCTTTTTTCTATCCAGGAGGCATTGAGGCTCGGGATGGAATTCTCCCTTTGGTTCCACATGTATCATAGTCCAATCAATAACGTGATTAGAATCATCAATATCCTTCTTAAGTAATACATGGAACACATTGTGAGATTTAATAGGAGGTGGTAGAAAAATTCGATATGCTATTGGTCCCACTCTTTCTAGGACTTTAAATGATCCACATTAGTGGGGCACTATATTGGCATAAGTTCCAATTCTTAGGGATCTCCTCTTGGGATTCATTCCGGCATACACATGATCTCCAAAGTCGACATTGCACATGGGGTTTGGCCCAAATCCTCGACAATCAAGTAATTTTGGGCGACTCTAGCATTAGGATTGTGGGATGAGTGCTTAAGTACTCCTTTTAGAATATGAAGCAGAGGTTCTGGTTTATTGATCTGCAAAGGTGTTTCTGGGGGAGGAGGAGGATCTAGACCTAAAATAGTCTGTGAAGAACCGTAATCACGAGTTCAAGTGGCTACATCAATCTGAGACTTAACCATATTGACACAAAGATGGCCACCATAATGTGATGAATGGTTTTGGCTCCCGCTCGACGCATTTCCGGTGTTAGAGTTTCTTGAGGCCATATTTTGGTTATGTGGAAATAGGTTAGTAAACACGACAGGCGGCTACATTATGAGCCTCGAGGATTCCTCAATTTTGGGGCACAAGTGAGTAAGGTGATCATATTTATAAAGTTTACAGGGAAACTTCACCTTCCTCTTTTCTTTCTTTCCCTCACCAACATTATTATTCAATTTATTATTAATATTGTCGTCCTTGGATTTGTTATTATTATTCTTTCCACCCTTATGATTATTACCATGTCCTTTCCTCTTGTTCCCTCCTGGTTGTTGGTTACCATTTGGGTTTGACGACGATTATGTAGAATGCACATCCACCGATTGGGTGGTGGAGGACGAAGTCGAAGTTTGTCCTGCTTCAGACCGGTTAAGAGACAAATCTTTCAACTGGTTCATCACCAGGTCTGTAGTATTAGCATTTGTGGAACCTACAACACCATCAACATGAGGTCCGAGATTTTGTCTAGGGTCGTAATTTGACCGTGGTGCGTTAGGGAGGATTTTGTAAAGCATCCCAGATTGAGCATATATAAGGTCTAACTGCTGGGATTTGAAGATGACTTCTTCCTTAGATGTCACTTCAGATGTAGAAAATCCTTCGAAATATAAGGCAACAAAGACTTGAGGAACCATTCCAACATAAGCTCTAGATGAATGTAGGCTTTAATAAACCTCTTTTGTCTACGCCACTCTTGAATACGATTGAGGATATGGGTGGCTTTATCTTGTCGAAGAGTCGATAAAAGTTCTAGGCTGACATAGTAACGAACCGACAATTGGAAGTAAGTGAGAAAAACCAAAAACATCTGAACAAAAGTTCCATAGGTTCCCTCAGGTAGCTCGATGTACCACTTTGCTGCGACCTCCGTGAGGGTGAATTGAAATAGCCTCAAACAAATAGAATCGTCATTAAGGGAGTTAGATGAGCACCAAAGGTGAAAGGTTGTCACATGGTCACTTGGGTCCTCACCATCATTTACTTCAAACTTTGGAATGTTAGAAAGAAGTTTGGTGGGGAAGGAGGGCCATGCCGAATTGTGATTCACAAGGTCATTCATCAATTTTGACAAGCCTGGCAGATTTAGCGTGGCCAGAAAGGGGAGTCGGGGTTGTGGCTTCTGAGCCCATGCTCTCGAGAAATATTGGGTTTGAGAGATTATAGACCAACCAGGCTTCTGGTATCTACCATGGCCATGTTCAGTAGGACAATATCCTCCTCCCAACTGATTCATGAAAGGTTGTGAGGGAACCATACCCGCAGAAGCTTCTTACGAAGAGAACGTGACATTATAAGGATTATACATGTTTCCCTCAGATGAAGGAACTCTATGTTGGCGGTTTCCCATACCATAAAAATGAATTCCTTCAGATGGAACACCAGAGGACAAAGGGGGATTCACCATAATAAAATCATTCATAGGAATCGATGTGGAGGAAGAGGGAATGATGAACGAAATTTAGGAAGTAAACCCATTTGAGCACTCCATCCTGGATCACTGAAGCTAGGATTAGGCCCAAAGTAAAGAGGGTTCCATCCTACTACCGTAGGAGTCGCTTGGGGAATATGAATTCCACCAAATGAGAAAGGAACATAAGGAGGCGTCATGCCCACATACCCAAAACTAGGATTCATATTAGTCGTTGAAACGAAGGATGAGAAGTGCAACGTCATGTCGGGCATACCTAACAAGAAAGGATTATAGGCTGTAGGTATTAACTGAGTATTATAATTTGACATACCGTATGGGAATACAAAATGATTCGTTCCCATGGGTTGAACATAGCTCATGGGTTGGGAAGTATTAGATGAGGGAGCCTGTGGCATCCAAACCGCCGATGACAAAGGAGTCGAGGGGACCCCACTAATCATAGTGGATATGGGAGTCGAAGGGATTCCCGAGAAATTCATATTTAACTCAATACTCATGGTAGGATGATCATGAGCCTGGGAGGTGGAGATATATGTACCATGTTTATTAACTCTACACCTTTTAGGAGGCGACTTCGGTAAAGGATCAAGACATGGTGGTAGATTCAAAAGACAAAGAGACCGGCGAGGAGGCTGGTCTTGCTCCACGATGACTAAAAACTCAAGATACAATACAAAATCCTAAGGATGACTAATAATCATAGAGAACACTCCTAAATAAAGAAAAATGCCAATGCACACAAACATGATATAATGGATGAAAGGTACCTCCCAAATTAAAGTAGGTATGACTCACCCAAGAGGGGCCTGAGACTTTGCAACAATAGAGTGGAGGTGTCAAAATCAATTATAAGGACCCTGATAGTCTTCACGACATATTTGGTCAGATCCCTTGGGAGAGGAAATCCTCCATAAAGTCTGTGTGTTGTCTGATCCCAATATGAATCGGGGTACCTACAGAATAACCCCTGCAAGCAACCTATGCAGCTACCTGGGTCAAGCAACTAGACTCACCATGATATAACTGGTGCTCAGGAAAGGAGTCACAAGTTTGGTCCACCGTATGGGTAGGGTATCAAAGCCCAAAATATTGAAAGCACCGCCTCTCAAGGAGGTAAAGGCACTAGCAAGACCCCCAAATACGAATAGAACCCCACAAATATCTATGACACTAAGAATATATTAGAGGGCTATCTCCGCAACCAAATTCGTGCGACCTCATGCTTAACTCTGATGTGAGTGGAGACTCTTGAGGATACCAATTATATAATGGGTTTCACCACTCCCTGGTCAGACACATATGTTCAGTTTTATATAGTTGGAGAAGTTTACTCACAAAATCCTATTCCAAGGCCCTAGGTCCTATACTTGTCTGTGTACCCTAAAAAATAAAATCGTTTCTAATCAATTTTAATTATTCAACATTAATTTTAATGGATTCTTCTTACTCAAGAGGTGTGATCGTGAAACATATGGTATTATGACTCAATATATATAAAAGAAACAAATGTGAAAACACTGCTAAATACTAGTCTCGATTTTCAATGAAATGGTATGATTTTAAATGTTGTTTCTAAGATGTAATCTCTACAATTTCAATGAAGTGGAATCTTTCCCAATATGTCAAAACTAATGTAAAGTATCCAAACGTGCAAATTCCATAAGCAAAATGCAAGAAAACAATTTTTTTTTATATTTTCGATATAATGAAAAGAAAATGCAAGGACTGAATAACAACTTCACAGTAAGATCCTACTACAAGCAAAAGGAAACAAGCCAAGTAGGATACCAAGACATAACTACCCATACCAGTGTGCAAGGACAAAAAATGAGAAAAATGTCAAGAAAGGAGTTCGCCCAAAAGATTCACCAATAAAGCATCTTCCTATCACTTTGTAGACACTTAATAGTCAACAAATGGACCCAATAAGTCTCAGCAACCAACAAAACTCATCCAACAAACACCAAACTCATCCAAAAATACTAAGGAGATAGCATACATGACTGTTCAGAGAACAACTGGCGTATGTATGCGCCCTAAAGGAAGACAGACCACATATGTACGTGTCCTATCAAGGGACAACCCCCATATATTAAGGAAGACACTTCCCGGGAAAGGGTGAAGCCAAGAAACTCAGTTATAATGGAAAATATAAGTTTTCAAGCAATACACGATAGATAAACTCAGGAAAACAGATTGCAAATAAAGGAGAAAAGCACCCAATACCTCAAAAAAGAAGATCTCCCTAGTGGAGTCGCCAATTCAGTTACGAGGAAAATATCTCTATGGCTAGGGGAAAACCACAACAGACAAAATGACACCCATAAATCAACTCTAATATCAAGTATGCTATATAAATGAAATGTTAACAAGAGAAGGCTAGAAGCCTACCTTGTCCGGACATCCGAATAAGACCATCGTTGAGCACGTGACCCAAAGCTTTACACTTGCAACTTGTCTTCAACAACCAAGATACTCAAGAATGTAGTATTGATATATAATGTTAGCATAGAAACCAACATAATCCATTAACATACATAACAAATACGCCCATGAAAAGCAATAAAAATATTTGCAAAATGTCAATTGGACGAGAAAATAGTATTTCTATTAATGTAATCAATAGAAGCACATAGGTGACAAACTTCTGTAACGAAACATACCAGAACAAAGAAACTAAGTCCCTCCAGCTGGGCCTCCACAACTTCAATCCTCCATAAAGGCAAGCTCACATGTAGGATTCAATGAGGTTCTCCATCACGAGATAAGAAGAGCTTGGCGTTTGAACACAAGAAGTTCATACTTTCAAGGACAAAGGGATGCAAACTCAATTGAGGTGAAATTTCTCTAGAGTGTATTTTCTCTCTATGATGTGTTGAATGTCCTCAAGGATTGGATATAACTCAATTTATATCCTCCAAATGGAATTGAAGGGTCGATTCAGAGCGTTTCCAGTATATGGAAGGTCAAGGATCACAAATCTCATGACATGGCATGGAAACCTGATGCAATTTTAAGTTTTTGAGCATCAAACTCGATGTACACAGGTTGCAATGGAGCAACCCGCGTATGTATGCGTGTTGCATGACATGGAGGTCATGACATGTATAAAAAGATGCATTTTAAGATCTAGAGTGCTAGAGAAAAGGGGAAATGAAGTCTGCAAAGGGAAATGGATGGTCATCAGAGCAAGATGCATGGAGTGTGGCAAAATTTTCTATAATAGGGTGGTAGAAAAATTTGGTATACTACTGGTCCCACTCTTTCTAGGACTATGGTCCATGGTAGCGGGGTGCTATATTGGCATAAGTTCCAATTCTTAGGAATCTCCTCTTGGGATTCATCCCGATATACACATGATCTCCTAACTTGAACTCTTTGTGAGTTCTTTTTCTATCTACATATATTTTATGTATGTCCTAGGCCACTTTCATTTTTTGCTTAATTATGATCACTTCATGTTCCATCTCCTTCAACATGTCCAGTCCAAGTGTGATCTTTTCTAATGGATTTTCCCAACTAATCAGAACT
>ML817811.1:24725-54766 GCA_009831015.1 Picea engelmannii | reverse complement strand
TTATATTTTCGATATAATGAAAAGAAAATGCAAGGACTGAATAACAATTTCACAGTAAGATCCTACTATAAGCAAAAGGAAACAAGCCAAGTAGGATACCAAGACATAACTACCCATACCAGTGTGCAAGGACAAAAAATGAGAAAAATGTCAAGAAAGGAGTTCGCCAAAAGATTCACCAATAAAGCGTCTTCCTATCACTTTGTAAACACTTAATAGTCAACAAATGGACCCAATAAGTCTCAAAAACCAACAAAACTCACCCAACAAACACCAAACTCATCCAAAAATACTAAGGAGATAACATACACGACTGTTCAGAGAACAACTCGCGTATGTATGCGCTCTAAAGGAAGACATACCACGTATGTACGTGTCCTATCAAGGGACAACCCCCATATATTAAGGAAGACACTTCCCGGGAAAGGGTGAAGCCAAGAAACTCAGTTATAATGGAAAATATAAGTTGTCAAGAAATACACGATAGATAAACTCAGGAAAACAGATTGCAAATAAAGGAGAAAAGCACCCAATACCTCAAAAAAGAAGATCTCCCTAGTGGAGTCGCCAATTCAGTTACGAGGAAAATCTCTCTATGGCTAGGGGAAAACCACAACAGACAAAATGACACCCATAAATCAACTCTAATATCAAGTATGCTATATAAATGAAATGTTAACAAGAGAAGGCTAAAAGCCTACCTTGTCCGGACATCCGAATAATACCATCGTTGAGCACGTGACCCAAAGCTTTACACTTGCAACTTGTCTTCAACAACCAAGATACTCAAGAATGTGGTATTGATATATAATGTTAGCATAGAAACCAACATAATCCATTAACATACATAACAAATACGCCCATGAAAAGAAATAAAAATATTTGCAAAATTTCAATTGGACGAGAAAAGAGTATTTCTATTAATGTAATCAACATAAGCACATAGGTGACAGACTTCTGTAACGAAACATATCAGAACAAAGAAACTAAGTCCC
Organism: Picea engelmannii; assembly: GCA_009831015.1. Taxonomy (NCBI): domain Eukaryota; kingdom Viridiplantae; phylum Streptophyta; class Pinopsida; order Pinales; family Pinaceae; genus Picea; species Picea engelmannii. Next base: position 53,771 of record ML817811.1, on the reverse strand, counting down.
TCCAGCTGGGCCTCCACAACTTCAATCCTCCATAAAGGCAAGCTCACATGTAGGATTCAATGAGGTTCTCCATCACGAGTTAAGAAGAGCTTGGCGTTTGAACACAAGAAGTTCATACTTTCAAGGACAAAGGGATGAAAACTCAATTGAGGTGAAATTTCTCTAGAGTGTATTTTCTCTCTATGATGTGTTGAATATCCTCAAGGATTGGATATAACTCAATTTATATCCTCCAAATGGAATTGAAGGGTCGATTCAAAGCGTTTCCAGTATATGGAAGGTCAAGGATCACAAATCTCATGACATGGCATGGAAACCTGATGCAATTTTAAGTTTTTGAGCATCAAACTCGATGTACACAGGTTGCAATGGAGCAACCCGTGTATGTATGCGTGTTGCATGACAGGGAGGTTATGACATGTATAAAAAGATGCATTTTAAGATCTAGAGTGCTAGAGAAAAGGGGAAATGAAGTCTGCAAAGGGAAATGGATGGTCATCAGAGCAAGATGCATGGAGTGTGGGAAAATTTTCTATAATAGGGTGGTAGAAAAATTCGATATACTACTGGTCCCACTCTTTCTAGGACTACGGTCCATGATAGCGGGGTGCTATATTGGCATAAGTTCCAATTCTTAGGAATCTCCTCTTGGGATTCATCCCGATATACACATGATCTCCTAACTTGAACACTTTGTGAGTTTTTTTTCTATCTACATATATTTTATGTATGTCCTAGGCCACTTTCATTTTTTGCTTAATTATGATCACTTCATGTTCCATCTCCTTCAACATGTCCAGTCCAAGTGTGATCTTTTCTAATGGATTTTCCCAACTAATCAGAACTCTATACTTCCTGGCATACAAAGCTTCAAATGGGATCATCCTTAGTGACTCTTGATAGCCGTTATTGTAGGAAAATTCTATCGAGGGTAGGCATTCTTCCCACTTCTTGGGTTGATGCATAACATGCATTCTTAGCATATCTTCTAGCACTCTATTTACCCTTCGGTCTGTCCATCTGTTTTGGGATGGTAGGTTGTGTTGAATGTTAATTACATTCCAAATCCTGCAAATAATTTTTTTCTAGAAATTCAAAGTGAATTTCGCTTCTCGATCTGAAATAATGGTTTTGGGCATATCGTGCAATCAAAAAATTTCCTTTATAAAAACATCAACAACATCTATAGCTTTAAAAGTGGATTTGATTGAAATAAAATGATCTTACTTACTCACTTTATCAACCGCTACCATGATTTCATTATGTTTCCTGGTTATTCTTGGAAACCCTGTGATAAATTCCATGGAGATAATCTCCCACTTCCGTTCTTGAATTTGCAATGGTTGCAACAATCCTATTGGGTGCTTGTGTTCAGATATGACTTGTTGACACTCTAGGCACTTAGAAATGTACTATTCCATGTCCCGTTTCATTCTTGGACAATGATACGATTGCCTTAATATTCTTATCATTTTTTGATAACCAGGATGACCCACATAAGGTATTCTATGAAACTCATCCATTATGAGGTTTTTCAGCTCTGTTGAAATAGGTATATACAACCTATTGTTATGCATTGACAACCCATATGTTGTGAGCTAGTATTCCTCATACTTTTTCCTTTTTGGTTCTTGTTGCAATATTTCTTTCACCATATTAAAATGTTCATCAATTTGCAAGTGAATTTTCTTTCTCTATTTGAGATCAGACTCACACATGCTTGTTGTTGCTAAGTGTATCATCTGCACATTTCGAATGAGTGTGTTTACCATTGGATTCTCCTTCCCTTTATATGTTTGATCTCAAAATAAAATTCACTTATTAGTGCCATCTTCCTGGCCTATCTAGCATTCAACTGTGGCTGATCAAATAGGTATTTCAATCTATAATGATCAGTCATCAGGACAAATATTCTTCCAAGAAGGTAATTCCTCCACATCTTTAAAGCGTGCACAATGGATGCAAGCTCCAAGTCATGAGTATAACATTTCTCATTCTCATTTAGTTTCCTTGATTCATATAAAATCATATGTCCCTCTTGCATGAGAACTCCATCGAGTCCTTCCTTGCAAGCATCAGTGCAAACTAGGAAATATTTTTTAGAGTCTACAATTTTTAGGACAAGGGCATTGGTTAAGAGGTATTTCAGCTGTTGAAAGTTGTTGTCACACTCTACTAACCATAAAAAATTCACCCCTTTTCTCTACAATGAGGTGATGAGATGAATGATGTTGGAAAATCCATTAATCAACCTCATGCAGTAACCATCTAATCCCATAAATTATCTTACCTCAGATACATTCCGATGGGCTAGACAATCCATGATTTTCTTAATCTTTTCTGGATCTATAGCCACCCTCTTCTGAAAACATGAGACCCAAATATTGGATCTCCCTCTGGAAGAAGTCACATTTGTTATATTTAGCATACATTTGATGATCTCTTAGCACTTGTAGCACCAACCTAAGGTTATCTTCATGCTCTTCCTTGGTTTTGGAATGTACTAGGATATCATCAACGAACATAAGGACAAACTTGTCCAAATAATTGTTTAGAATGATGTTGATCAAAAACATAAAGATGGCTGGTCTGTTGGTAAGCCCAAAAGTCACCACTACAAATTCATAGTGTCCATACCTCATTTTGAAATTCGTCTTATGGATTTCTTCATCCTTAATTCTGACTTGGTGATATCCAAGTCTCAAGTCTATTTTAGAAAAGAATATAGCTCCTCTAATATGATAAAAAATATCATCAATAAGGGGTAGTGGGTACTTGTTCTTGATGGTCATCTTGTTCAACTGTTGGTAGTCGATACACAATCGCAAGGTACCATCACAAACAACACTAGTTCTCCCCATGGGGACACACTCAAAACGATATACCCTTTGTCCATCATCTCTTTTAACTGCACCTTTAACTCTATCATCTCTGGCGTACTCATTTTGTAGGGTACTTTAGATGTTGGTATAGCTCCTTGTACAAGGTCTATGGAAAAATCAAGGTCTTTCTTGGGAGGAAGTCCAAGTACTGTAAGTTTTAAACCCGTGAAGTAAAGGAATGCATACAAATTCTTAAGCAAAACATAAATTAATCAATGGCTCATACACATAGTACACAAAGATTTATGCTAGAAACCCTTAACCGGGAGAAAACCAACCTTCCTTGGTGCCACACCTTTCAACTCTTCATTGTATTAATTTCACCATTCACATATCTCATAATACTTTTCCTGATGATGGACCACACTGGTTTGGTCTGAAACGTCGAATATAAATAACCAATGTGATGAATCTGAAAGAACTATCTCATCACAACAATGGTCACAAAAGTCCTAGAACATAAATATATGCGATGTTTTAGGTATTCCGTAGCTACCAAAACCCTAATTCCCTAATACGGGATTAATTTAGAAAACTGCTAAAAATAGCAAAATCCGCTAAAATAGAAAAAACCGCCCAAAAACAAATTTCGGGGCGCTGCCTCGAATACTGGGCGTAACCCGGGGGGGGGGAACCTACCCCCCGGGGACTCCCCAAGGAAATCGCTCAGCGCACATGACACAAAGAGAGAAGGAAGTTGGGATCATTAGACCCAATTGTCGAATCTGACGCGCCCACACACACACATGAAAAGAATATAACACACACCCAACATTATCCCACTTGTTGTTTTCTTTTCATACAGGGGTTCACAGGATTACATAGTCAACAATCTAGGGCAACAATGCCCATTGTTACTCTACACTAGGAGAACTTCTCTATGCTCATAGACTTTGTCAATGAATCTGCAACATTCTTCAAAGTGTCAACCTTTTCCAGCAACACCTTCTTTTCTTCAACCATGTATCTCACAAACTGATACTGAACATCAATATGATTTTTCTTTGAATGATAAGCAGGTTTCGTTTCCAGGAATATTGCATTCTGACTGTCACACTCTAATATCACTACTTTTTGTACCAACCCAATACATGAACACAATCTCTGTAACCATACTAATTCCTTGTTTTCATGAGTGGCTTCCATGTATTCATCTTCTGTAGTTGAGACTACAACCTGCCTTTTGCTCATCCAACTTATTGCTCCTCCAAATAGGTTAAACACATACCCACTTGTGGATCTTTTGCGATCTAGATCTCCAACCCAGTCTGCATCAACAAACCCATGTATGTCCACCACTCTGTCTAATACTGGTCTTTCTTGGTAGCACAATCCATAATTGGTAGTGCCACGCAAATAATTGAAGACCCTATTTACTGATGTCCAATGCTCCTTCCCTGGTTTTGACATATACCTACTCAAAAATTCCACTGCATGTGCAATGTTTGGTCTAGTAAAAACCATTGCATACATCAAACTGCCAACTGCACTGGCATACAGAACATGGGACATGTCCTCTTCTTCTTCTTGTGTCTTGGAAAATTGATCCACAGATAAATTTACACCTATAGGAATAAGAACCTTGACCGGTTTACTTCCATGCATATTAAACCTCTGCAATATTGTCTCACCAGAGTTTCCCTTTTGCACGATCTCTTTTAATCTCCATTCCTAGAATGAAGTTAGCATCACCGAGATCCTTCATGTCAAATTTGGATGATAGCTGCGATTTCACCTCCTTGATAACATCCATGTTATTTCCTACCAGCAACATGTCATCAACATACAAAACTACATAAATGAAGTGATTACCAACTTGCTTGGAATATACACAATGATCAACCCTGCTTCTCACAAATCACAATCCAAGGATGTATGTGTCAAAATTTTGGTACCATAGCCTAGGTGATTGCTTCAGACCATATAGTGACTTCTTTAACTTAGATACCAACTCTTTCTTTCCCTTCACTACAAAGCCTTCTGTCCGCTTCATGTAGATTTTTTCTTCCGTATCTCAATGTAGGAATGTTGTCTTCACATCCTTCTGTTCCACTTCAAGATCAAAAGCAACAACAATAGATAAAATAAATTTAATAGAAGTTAACTTGGCAATAGGAGAAAAAATCTCACCAAAGTCAATTCCCTCTACCTGGGAATAACCTTTTTCTACTAACCGAGCTTTGTATTTCTCCACTTTTCCTTTTGCATTACACTTCTTCTTAAACAACCATTTTCTACCCACGATTTTTCTTCTAGCTGGAAACTCAACTATATCCCATGCCTCATTCTTATCCAAGGAATCCATTTCTTCAACCATGGCCTTCTTCCAGAGTTTACTATCCTCCAAATTCACTGCTTCCCTAACAGTTCTGGGATCATCATCAGTAATAGATAAAGAAAAGTTAGAATGAAAATTAGGTGGACTATACCTTTCTGGTTGCCTTCTTTCCCTCACCGATCTCCTCAATACTAGGGTATGGGGTTCTTCTTCTTCCGCTTCATCTTCTTCAGATGATTTAGATTTTGCATCATCCAACTCAAACTCTATTTTCTCAGGTTCTTCTTGCCTTGGCAGGAATTCCTGTTTGGAAGCATATTTTACCTCTCTAAAAAAAACATCCTGATTGTAAACAATATTCTTAGTTTTTGGGTTCCAAAGCTTATAACCTTTCACACCATCTTTATAACCCATAACAATACACTTTTCATCTTTATTATCCAACTTACTCCTATTTTTGTTTGAAACAAGTACATAAGCATCACAACCAAACACTCTAAGATGTTCAAGATAGGGTTTCTTACCAATCCATACCTCGTGTGGATTTTTATCATGCAACATTGATGAGGGTGATCGATTGACTAGGTAACATGTTGTACCCACTGCCTCTGCCCATAATTCCTGTCCTAACTCGACACCACTAAGCATGCTCCTTGATTTTTCCATCAGTGTCATGTTCATCCTTTGTGCAACTCCATTCCACTGAGGTGTGTATGGAGTAGTCTTCTACCTTTCTATACCACACTTCATACATAATTCTTTGAATTCATTTTCGCAAAATTCTCCACCATTATCTGTCCTCAATACCGTTATTTTTTTCTTTGCCTAATTTTATACCAGAGCCTTAAACTCTTTAAATTTACTAAATACCTCATATTTCTTTCTAAGAAAATAAATCCATGTGTTCCTTGAGAAATCATCTATGAATGAAACATAATACATAGATTTACCTAGTGATGGAACATGCACAGGTCCAAACACATCACTGTGTATCAACTCTAATATTCCCTTTTCTCTTGTAGCACCAGATGGGAATCTTACTCGATTCTGTTTACCATATATGCAATGTTCACAAGAATCAAAATCCAGAGTGCAATTAGACATACCTTCAACCATACCTTTACCGTGTAGTGTTCGAAGGCCCTTTTCTCTAATATGCCCCAGTCTTTGATGCCACATCATGGTCTTCTTTCCAGGGACATTATTGGTCTTGTCTTCTTTATTTCCCAGCTTAGGGACAACGTAAATGTTACACCCATTAGTATAAGTGCTTCCCAACAGCTTGTACATAGTTCCACACCGAATTCCCCTCATCAACACCATTGCTCCTTGTACCATCTTGCAAGTTCCCTTTCCCAATATAGTATCCACTCCTGCATCATCCAACTTGCTTACAGATATTAGGCTCCTGGATAGTTTTGGAATGTGAAAAACCCTAGGGAGAGTTCTAATCCTTCCATCTTCTAGCAACAACTTAACCCTTCCACTTCCCATGATTTTGGATTTCGAGTCATCTCCTAGGAATACATCACCACCATCATATTTTTCATATTCACAGAACCACTCCCTATGAGGAGTCATATGATATGACGCACTTGGGTCGTTTAACTATACACCACGATCTGCATGTGTACTTGTAGATTCCATGTAAACATCACCTCCTTCTTTAGTGGAGGTTTTTGCCTCTGTGGAAGAGGTATTATCAGATCCCTTTGGTTTATCAACCTTCTTAGACTTACAATCTTTCTTATAATGCCCTGCTTTACCACTCTTCCAACATTTCCTCAAATATTTACTTGGAGATTTAGATCTACCTTTAGATTTAGATCTCCCCTCAAAGACTTACCAGGATTCCTGTCTTGGGTACGACCTCTTACAAATAAAGGATCTGTGCTCTGACTATCCATGCTTTTCCACCTCATCTCTTTATATAACAAGGATGCAAGTACATCCTCATACTTCAATGTAGATTGAGTGATACTACTAATTGCTACAACCAAATTATCCCAAGAGTCTGGCAAAGAACATAACAAAGTAATACACTTATCTTCTTCTGCAATCAAAATATTAACATATACCAGTTGACTTACCAGAGTATTAAAGGCATTTAGATGTTCTGTCACAGAATCTCCATCTTCCATCCTAATATGATACAACTTCTTTCGAAGAAACAACTTGTTTACCAGGGACTTTGATTGATACAAATTCCCTAACTTATTCCATATTTCCTTTGCCGTATATTTTCCCGAGACATTCAACAACACCGAATATGCCAGGCAGAGTGGAATAGTACTCCTTGCTCTTCTGTCCAACTTCTCCCAATTTTCCTTCGACATACCAGTAGGTGGTGTACTAGTAGTTTGTGTACTAGTAGGTTGTGTACCAGTAGACTGTGTGCCAATAGACTGCGTATTAGTAGGATGTGTACCGGGATCCAAAACGATCCATTGTTATTTGTCTACAAGAAGGTTCTCCATCTTGAGCTTCTATAGCTCAAAGTTTTTACCATTGAACTTCTCTATCTCGATTCTAGAAAATCTTGCCATTTCTCTTTCTACACTCGAATCACCACTGCAAAAGTTCCCACAAAACCAAAATTTATCATAGACCCAAGATAAACTTGATCTATCAAGACCGAGACAAACCCTCAGCAACAAAGGAATCCCCCTGAAGCCAAAAACGAGCTCTGATACCACATGTAAGTTTTAAACTTGTGAAGTAAAACAATGCATACAGATTCTTAAGAAAAAAATAAATTAATCAATGGCTAATACACATAGTACACAGAGATTTATGCTGGAAACCCTTAATCGGGAGAAAACCAACCTTCCTTGGTGCCACACCTTTCAACTCTTCATTGTATTATTTTCACCATTCACCATACAATATATACAATGTTTTAGGTATTCCGTAGCTACCAAAACCCTAATCCCTTAATCCAGGATTAATTTAGAGAACCGCTAAAAATAGCAAAATCCGGTAAAATAACAAAAACCGCCCAAATTTTTTTTCCCTCCATCGGCTCCAAGCTACCGCCCAAAGATAAAAGCACCTGGGACACAAAGAGAGAATGAAGTTGGGATTTTCAGACGCATTTGTCGAATTTGATGCACCCACACACACACATGCAAAGAATATAACACATACCCAACAAGTACCTCATGTGGAAATACATCTTTAAATTCCCATAGAAATGGGTGATCCTCGATCTTTAGTTTACTACTCTCTGCTGCATTGAGCGCTTGTATCACATACAAGGGAAACCCCTTTCAGATAAATTTTTTGAGTTGCAGTGTTGATATTTGCCTCATCGATATGGGATTTTGAATTGCATGCAACACCCTCGTGTTGCCTTTGCTATCTTCACATTCTAAGGTTTTTTCATGGCAGTCCAATTTTGATTTGTGGACAAATAACCATTCCATGCCTATGAATACATCATATGACCCCAAATGTAGGATATTTAAGTTTTCTTGAGTATGTAGTCCATTCATTTCAAATGGGCATGCTTCAATCATTTGTTACCTTCCACTTAGTTCCTATGGCTAGCTGAACTAACCATTATTTTGCATGCTTTTTCCTTTGTAAGGTACATGCTTCAAGAACTTGGGGTGAAATATGGATAAGGTTAGAAACATGGTCAATCAAAATAGAAATGGGTTGTTTGGTGATTATACCTTCCAACTCCACCACAAAAACTTGGTGGTCTACATGTTGATTCTCAACAACTGCATAGATTCGTGGCACATTCCTGGCCACATCATTAATAGTAGTAGCCTCTTGAACATTGTAAATCCTTTTACTACCATGTTTCCTATGAGGGAAGTCCCTCAATATATGTTCCTCTCCACAACCCTAACATTGTATAGGTCCCTTCTTCTACTCATCTACTTTCTTCCTTACTTTCTCTATTGGCTTTTTCCCACTTTGAGATGGAAATTTTGTTGGTGCATACTTCTAGCCGGATAATCGAAATGAACACCTCTTTTTGGGTTTTTTTATATTTGGATGGTTTAAATCCTTTCCTCTGAAATCTAGGCTTATCCTTCCTTTTCCAATCCTTATGAGGCTCTTTCCTATGCCTGGATTAATCATAACAACAAGTGTCCTTTCTAAGGGTGTCCTCTAGTGTCTTAGGCTCATCGAACCCAATTCTTTCTTGATAGGACTATGGAAATCCATTGAGGAAGCATTGAATCCTTGCTTTCTCATCCTTGAGGTGGGGAACATACCTCAACAACTCTAAGAAATTCTTGGAATAAGTATCCATGGTACGTTTCCCTAACTTATGTTTATGGAACTCTTTAATCTTACCATTGTAGTACTTTTATGATAAATATGTTTTTCTAAAATATTTTTCAAACTCCTTCCAGGTCATCTTAATTTCCTTTGATCCCTTAACATCCTTGAGGTCTTCCCACCATATATAATCTCCTCCATTAAAATTGAAAATTTCTATCTTTACCTTTTTATTTTCTAATTAATTATGTACTTGAAAATACTTCCTCAATCCTAACAACCATGCCTCAACCTCATCTCCTTTCTTGATTTCTCCATCAAAGGTAGGCGGGTTTTCCTTCTTGAATTCCTCTATCGGAGAACACTGTGAGCATATATTCTTCTTTTTGTTGGGGATAATTTACCCAATGCCACTGCTAGACATCTCTTCTATAGTGGTCTTTCCACTAGATAACTCTGTGGAAGTGTCTAAACTAGCTCTACTTCTCTTAGCATATATGTTCATTTTCCTTGAGGAACTCCTCCCCACATTACTCTAAGTTGGCCCATTCTTCTAAATATATGATGGGATCTATAGCTTCTTAGACTATTGTCGTCCTGCATTGCTAGTAGTTGGACCTTGTTGCAAATTCTTTTGGATCTCGAATGGACTCTGCAATAGTACTGCATTTAATTCTTCCTTCTCAGCTTGAGCTCTCACGATCCTTACATTGTATACTTTCAGACTCCTTACTATGGCTACCAAATCTAGAGGGGTTTCTCTACCCCTCCTTCCATCTAATTCTTCATCTTGAAAATGTGAGGCTCTTCCATACTTTGTTGCACCATTCACTTTTGTTTCTCTTTTTCCTTCTCAGTATCTCCTGCATGTTGAAACATCAAGCCACTATTAACAACCACTTTTTGAATCATATGCAAAATTAATCTTGTCCTTATCAAGGCTTCAATCTACTTTAATAATCCCGAACTAGGACTCCATTCATGTTGTCAATCATGTTCAAAAACTGCTAATATAACTCATTAGAACAATTAAATTATTTAATTGTAAAGACATAAAATTTCATCATGCAAGTTATTACACAATTCATTCATCCTTATTGTACCATTCAATCCTAGAGTTTGAAATATGTTTTGATACCACTATATAATAATAATAATAATTATCTATTTTTAAGGTCATGGCCAAGCCAACACACCAAATTGGTGTATGAGACCCCCTTGTTTGTGGGACAAGGGACCCCCCTCCGCCCAACGATTTGACTGGTAAAGTCTATGAAGGTATACATACCCTACCCCCCTCTGGATTTGAACCTGTGAACTCTTAAGAGGAAACACATGTTCTTAACCATTAGGCCCACCTGACCCCATAGGACCTACTTAGGCTGGTGGGATGTCAAGATTCCTCTTCCCACTATAACTTTGGTCTTTTGTTTGTAACCCCCAAGGATGGAAACCTGCTCACATGGACCATTCCATCTGTTATCTATGCAATCAGAAATGAGCTCCAAGTTAATTGGAATTACCTTCCAAAGTATTTTGGGCATTACCCTCGACCACATCATCTTTCCTACAAGGATGCCACGTGGACTCCTCCATGTCACCTTCTCAGACAGATAAGTAGGGTGTATGTTGGTGTGGAAGTGACATGTCCTCGGACACAAAACACCCCATTCACAATATTTCAATGGAAATATTCTACACATATGGGGGATGAACTCATTCAAATCAACGGTTCTGGCTCACCCGACGCAGATTGGTCAATGGCTGATGGTGGGTCAGACTCTCCCTCTTTGAGAATATAGGATTTTCGACCACAACCTTTCTTATGATTGATTATTTTTGACAGCCTTATTCCTAACAAATTCAACTTATGGGAATCAAGGGAAACAATGGTCCTGATTTACTCGGAACCCCCAAACCACATGATAACTAGTAGTCTTGCCCAATATCCCCCAATCGCTCAATAGGTGCGGTCCACAAAAAGTTCTACGACTAATATCTTGTTGCGTGATTACTTGGAAGATTAACGACCTGTTGACGGGCGAAAATGAACGCTCGTCAACTGGAGGAGTGGATCCGGTCCGGGGTTGTCTAAATAACCCAATCCGTTTGGTATGATCCACCCCGACGGGTTTGGCGGCTCCGTTGGCCAATCTAAGTCCTAGGAAAACGAAAGAAAACTAACTAAAGGAACTAATCTAAATGAAAACAATAATTGCAACAAACTATACACAAATCTAAAGCATATATATAGTTTACTTACTAATATTATACAACCATAATTCTACTTAATAAAATGTTCAGCTATCAACATAATTAGATCTTAATTATATATATACAACATTTACAGATTACAAATTTTGAATCGAAAAAACCTGCGAAAATCATTCGTGAACTGTCCTATGACAACAAAGCTATTATTTTTGATTTTTTATAATCTTTTATGAGAAATAAATTAAATAAAAACTATCTAAGCTGAGCAATTAAAATGATAATCTGGACTGTAAATTTGAACTATAAATCTAACTAAATTACAGAGAATGCTCGAATTTATTAACTATTAAATTGCAAATAAAGAACTAACCTGAAGTAACGCTTCCTATTTGTCCTGTGCGCAGTGTTCGATTTAGTTGTTTGATGGGAGGAAACCCGCACCATATTCTCCACAAGATTCTCATAAACAAGAAGCAACAGTTCTCTTTGAATACAGATGACAGAACAAACAAGACATAAAAAGACGACAACAATCTTATAATTTACAAATCATCGCAGTTAGATAAATCCCTGTGAAAAGATTTGTACAGAATAGTTCAATTAATGAAGAAGATAAACCTTTAATCATTAAATTGAAACAGAGTAATTGCTATACTAAAACTGAGATACATAAGACATGGACATAATTTAAATCACAACGCATTAACCTGTAACAAGTCTTGATATCTAAAGTAGTCCATGACTTAATCACAAATTAAAATGCACAAAACCTGAACGAAAGTATGATAAATTGAAAGCTAAAGATGTTACAAACGATCCACTTCCATTCGAGCTTGTATCATCATAAATCCATAGTCTTTGTTCTCCCAACCGTGATGGATTCATTACAAAAAATAACAAGTATTTAAAGACCACAGGGTAAAACATCCCTGTGGGAATTATCAAAAACAATTTACAAATATCTGGGAACAATCTCCCAAGTCTCTATTTCTGACTTAAGCTAACAGCCTAAAAAAAAACTACATCATAAAAGCACGTTCTAAACTGCCACAACATGTCCAATTTGCCATTGAAATTCGTAGGTACCTGTAAGTGGACAAGAATAAAGAAGTTTAGATAATGTTTTATTGGTAAAATTAACAAAAATCTAAATTTTAAGACTAGCTACAGAATCTCACGATTCTGTAGCTGGTCTTATTTGCAAACAGAACCGTTTTAAATCAATCCAAAACTAACAGAAATATATTTGAACTATTAAACAAATATTTAATTACTAATTAAAAACAAAACAAATCCTTCATGCCAGAAGTAACCAAATCTTTATGCCAATTTGAAACAGACAGAAATCGTGTTTAATTAACCGAATGGTAACAGGGATATATGCAATCTATCAAACACTTTTTATTACCAATTTGGAGCAGACATAGTCGTTTTGATAATTTGAAACCAACAAAATCATTATTGAATCAATCTCAATCGAAACAGACTATAACCGATCAAGCAAATCTTTCATATTCATTCAATACAAACACAATAGTTTATGTCGACTCAGAACTTAACAAAATCATTGTTGAATCAAAACAAAACTAACATGATTGTTCTTTAATTTAAAACTAACAGAACTATATCAAATCAATCTTCAACGCATATACAAACGACTATGCTAATTCAGGGCATACAACATCGTTTCAGAATCAAACCAAAAGAAATGAATCGAACTAACTTAGGGCCGACACAATCGTTATACTAATGCAAAATCATATCAATCAAATCATAGCTGTGTCCGAGTTTAGCAAACAAATCTTCTGTACATGATTCATAACAAAATCATTTTTGGTAATTCGAAAATAACAAAATCGTTTTGAATCTATTAAAACGAACAGAACTAATCGGCTATGTTAGTTCAAACCAAATCATACAAAATCGATGTGGAAAAAACCATACCTGGGCTGTAGAAAAATGATTCGATCAGGATAACTTTGAATTGACAAAGGCCGTTGCTGCCTCAACATTTCTGAAGACAATTGAACCGGTGGTATTTTGCTTCTTCTCGTTGGCTTGTAGCCTGTCGTTCTCCTTTGACAACACAGTAACTCATTCCTCTAATGATTTAATCTTAGATTGCAATAGGGGAACATCGGTGTAATAATGATCAAGCCAAGAATTACATTGAGTACATGATGGTTGATCGAGCCTTGGCATTATAGGCGAGGGTTCTTTCAAGTTACCAGGGGTTTCACTGTGAAGCTTAATTCTCGGGAAGTTAGGGTTGTTCTTGAGGCACGGAGGTAAGTTGGAAACATAGTCATAGGGTTCCATAGAGTAGAGGCCATGAGAGTAAGGGTATTCCTCGGCTACGAAATGTTCAATCTCAAAGTCTGAATCGTCGCTCAAGACGATAGGATTTTGGTCAGTTCTCTGTTTGGGCTTGTTCCGAGCACATCTCGATATCCATCGTGCATTTTTCTTTCCCTTACTGTTGACACCAGTATCACCTTTGCCTTTCTTCCTTACAGGCCTCTTGACGGCCTTAGTATTGTCTTTAGCACATGGGTCGGCCATGGTATTGGGTAGGTCAAAGTTGGGGCAGTTTGAGGGTTTGACAGGGGGTAGAAGGGTAGGAGATGGAACGGTAGGCACAACTAGGGTTTTAGTGACCACAACCTTGTCTACCTGAACACACTCGGGAGTGGCAAAACCATTCCTTGATAGGAAGGCTTGCCAACAGTCACCACTAAGATTCAAATGATGAACGATAATGAATTTGATCAAGCAGTGATGGAAAAGGAAGCTATCAGCCTTCTCACGCTTAAATCATTTGTACATTTTGTAAAGACTACGTAGGATATAGTGGGGCATGTTCAGAGGGTAGTCTATAAAATTCATCAATAACCGAAGATGATACAGAAATACCAAACCATAACGACCTTCACAAGTCACAAACTGCTTAACAATTGCTAATAGATCATGCCACCTGGGTTTGAGGGCAGTGACAGGCATACCTCTATCACAACTAACAATCTTCCTCGATGTGAATAGGAGCGGCCACGACACCTCATCCACTTTGGAGTTCTTAAACCACCTCTGCCCTTTAGCTGGTAAGCCTGTAGCCGATCTGAGGAATTCCTCATTTAGCTCGAGTTGTATGTCTCCGACCTTAGCCCTGCATCCGTCAAAGGTGAGGGAAAATTGTTGGGCTACCGAAAGGTTGAAACCCTCAAATCTCTGGATAAAAACTAACCAGCCACTATTTTCCAAATCCTCATGAGCATTGTCGAATAGCAGGAGTGTTTGGCTGCCATTAGGTTCTATGCGCACCACAGGTGCCATAGGAGAGAGCACACAGTGAGCCGGGTAAACGGACGAGGGTTTGGACAGGGTATACGTAGGATCGAAAGCTCAGGGATTTCCCAAAAACCAACATAGGTAACCCAAGATAGAAGGCATGCATTAATGCCTAAGTGTGCGAAGGTGGTGGAACGAAACAATCCATGAAAAACAGTCATATTAAAATGTACAATCGACGGCGTAAATCACTGGTGGTGTATGTTAAAACAATGCCAATAAAACAACCATTGAAAACTATGATGATTCAACCCGAATATTTGCACAACAAAAGTGTTTGCATGATTTTAAAACCAAAAATAATGTTTCGGATATAACACCAAGGATTCAATCATAAAACGTATGCTTTGTATGCAACCATTGCATTAAAGGTCTAATCACAATATCAATGCGTTGTTATAAGACCATTGAATTTGATCAAAAATAATAGAACATCAAACCACCATTGAATCAAAGATTCGATCATAATCATTCGAATACCATCGCAATCTTATAAAAATGAAGTTATATTAACAACAAAAAAATGCCAAATGAGTAAAGGTTTTGGTGTCTTGCCAACTGTGTGAACATAATTGAATTGGAAATGCAATGAACACATAGACAAGAGTGACCATAATAATCCAGTGACGATTTTAATGCCATCGACACGACTTCGAACCAAGGTTTTCATGCTTTCAATCGTGAAAAGGAAAACAAAAGGCAGGTGTGCGAATGAGCAAAAGATTGCGATGAGAATCAAGGGTTCCAAAACACTTGTGTAGGCAACTTATAAAGATAGGATAAAAATGCGAAATGGCTGCCAACAATGGTGACACACTGGTAGAAGAAATTATCTCTGCCACAAGAACAAATTCAGATTATGATAATGAGAATAATTCTAACTCAAAAACAACCAGAAAATTGTTTAAACATCATTAGTAATCAAACATTACAACAAAGCTTAAAGGATGAAAACTGATAACAGTCTTAAGACAAGCGAGCCACGATATTAAAGATAAAATATCCAATACTGTTGACAGAGCCACTACTGCCAGCAGGCGTTCATAGCCTCGACAGGGTTTCCATTTAACCCACTCTGATATCCGTATCCTGCCAAGAAGTTCCAGATCAGAATAAAGGGCATTTTAAGGTCAAGAGATTTCACATTTATGAATTTTCATATACCCGACATTGCTTTGCTTCCAGCGGGCCTATTCAGTACCCCGACGAAGTTGTCTTGGCGTCATGCATGCATTTACCCGCTGCCAACATACATGTTTAGCATCCCGACGGGTTTACAAGCACTTCCCACAACTCTTTTATGATTTATTTATTTTTTAAAGATATATAATTGAGCGGGGTGATGCTGAAAATTATGATATTTTAACATATTTTTTACAGACCTTGACATAAATTTTTAAAACTGTCCTTCATCAAGATCCAGAGATGGTTTGTTTACAAAACCAACCTTCTAAGACAGGGAGACATCTTCTGAGTCGTTCCCTTAAGGGACAGGGACAACATAAGAAGATAATAGATGATCGTGATAGGCTTTACTCACAGATCAAAATCAGTTAACTTCTTTCAAACAACAGTTTTTTCTCAACACAGATGTAAATTTCAGAAGTATATAATTGATGTTTACACAATTTTTTAGCAGTCATTTCCGTGAAAGATTTTTCTGTTTTCTTTGTCTGAACAGTTCAAAAATCAGGTATGTGTATTTCCAAAAACAAAAACTGATAAGCATAAAGGAAA
Organism: Picea engelmannii; assembly: GCA_009831015.1. Taxonomy (NCBI): domain Eukaryota; kingdom Viridiplantae; phylum Streptophyta; class Pinopsida; order Pinales; family Pinaceae; genus Picea; species Picea engelmannii. Next base: position 37,076 of record ML817811.1, on the reverse strand, counting down.
AATCAAAACCAAAACAACAAAAGAAAAGTGAACAAAAAGAATATTTACATAGTATACAAAGGGTTTTCATCAAGCGAAATATCTTTTCAGAGCTTGGCCATTCACCAGATAGGTGTCTGGCTGCCCCTCTAGACTCTGTAATCGGAAAGAGCTGGGACCTAATTTCTCAGCAATTAAAAACGGTCCAAGCCATAAGTTCTGAAACTTCGTGTGCTCTCCCTTTCCCTCATGCGGTTTGTCCCATTTCAAGACAAGGTCACCTACTTCAAAGTTCCTATCAGAGGCAGAGTTAGAATCGAGCCAGCTTTTGACCACTAGTTGATGCTGATCTAACTTACGTTTAGCTTAGGCTCTTACCTCTTCTAGCTTCATTAAGGCGTTAATTTGGTTTTCCAAAGGGGGACAATCTTCTTCTTGTATTTTCTATGATAGCTGTAGTGAGGGAAGAAGAATGTGTGGTGGAAGAATTGCTTCTCTGCCATAAATGAGAAAGAAGGGAGAGTTACCTACAACAGTTTTTGGTGTTACCCTATCAACCCAAATTGCGTTTAACAGTGCATTCGTCGATCACCGTGCCTTGAAAAGTTTCTTCCATATGCAGGAAGCTAATAATCTGCTGATCGTCGTCGAAGACTCTCCAATTCATGATGTTGTCGGGAACGGATGGCCTGAACAACAGTTCGACGGAGAATGCATTCGGAGACAAGCCTTCTGCAGGAAAGAGTTTGGAAGCTACGTTAGCTAATAGATCAGCTTCAGAATTATTCAATCTAGGAATATAATTTATATTGAAAGCAGAAAACTTATTCATTAAATTCCATACCTCGGATTGGTATCTTTTAAGATGCGGAGACAGACAGTGGATAGAATCTCTTACCTGTCTAACCACAATTTCAGAATCGCCAAAGACAACCAAATTTTGAATGTTCATATCTAAAGCTTTTCTGAGGCCCTACAGTAAAGCCTCATATTCCGCTGTGTTATTAGTACATTCAAATTCTAACCTATATGCAATCAGGGTTTTGTTACCTGCCGGATCAATAATAATGCAGCCTACACCAGCTCCTTCTTTGGACTTTGACCCGTCAAAGTAAAGAGACCAAATTTGATTTTTATCGGGTGCATGAGACCATTGTGTAGAAGATGCTGGCTGCACATATGCTACAATCTCAGACTGCTGTTCTGGGTTGGTGACAGCTGAAGTCTCGGCCATGAAATTTCCGAAAAAGGTATCCATCCCTTGTATTTTGGGTGAATCAGTAGAAGGTGTAAATGGTTCATTGGGATCATTTAAATTTCTGACCGTGAACCTAAGGTAGCGTTCATGATTTACCTTGATTTTGTTGGGCTTGCCGTTCTCGGGCAGCCACAGGTGAGACCAATCTGTCGTGAAATATCCATGTAGCTTCTCTGACCAGTCTCTGCTTAGAAACAAACCATACACTTCCAGAATATCCACAACAATAATATCAATCACTTGATGAACTTTGGGGTTAGACGATAATCTTATAAGCACATTCCTTAATTCGCCTATGACTTTAACACTAGTTCGATGAAGTTGGATGATTTTTAAAGTGGATGGTTCAACTTCAGCATTAATCTTCTGACATACAGACCATGGAATCACATTGGATGATGCTCTTGAGTCTACCATGCAATTGTGCATGTTTCTATTAAAGATTTCGAAAGTTAACAAAAATGGAGGTACATTTCTGCGAGTACTAAGGGTGGAAGCTTGTGGATTTTTACTCGCAGTCTCTAAAACTAATTTATCTACATTCGTTACATTATTTACAGGAAGACTTCCTTTTTCGTGAGGATCAGGATTATTTTTAGCGGAAGTCTTTTGAGGAAGTTTGTTCTGAAAAACCTTGTTTGAATTACCATTTTTGCTATTCTTTGCGATATTATGTAACATTTTTTGTAGCAGAAACAAAAATTTTAATAATTCATAAACAGAAATGTTAGCCCTTAACTTTTTAAGATCTTCAACTAAATCATAATCTAAGTTGGGGTTTACATGAATCTGTTTAGTCTCAGCTGGTTTAGATTGCTTTGGGGGTAAAGTCGTAGTGTTTTCGGAAGAAGGTTTGTTTGCTGTCTTACTCCTAGTATTGTAGGGATGTACTGTCTCGAAGTTAGATTGAATGATGCTATCCGAGAAGTGTCCAAAAATGTTCAGAGAAGATTCTTCTTCTTCAACTGTCTCTTGTTCAACTACCTCCTCAGGAATCTCAGGAGGCATCAAGTTATCCTGGGCTTCTAGAATTGTTTGAAGGGCGAATTGCAGACTTTCTAGATTTTGGCCCTCAGTATTTGGATTAGGTCGGTTGGTGGGAAAAGGCTTCCTGAATGGGGGTTTGTAAGTCCCTTTGCTCGAAGAATCTTCTTCGGCCGTCCTTTTCAAATCTATAACTTTATTTGATAGTTTTTGAACGACTTTAATTAGATTTTCTAAATCCGAGCTTTCAGGTTGTGCTTTATTTTGGGCAGGTCTAGGGAGGATTTCGATCTTCTTTTTGGAAGATGAGATAGTCTCTGTTTCGTTGCTAGTAGTGTCTTTTAAACTAAGGATGTCTTTTTCAATCTGGCTGGCCTCTTCGAAGGCCTCTAACAACGTGGCTTTCTTAGATCGTTTTACCCAAATGGATATACTGTGATGCAAGGCTTTAGTATAGTATGCTATGATAAGATTCTCAGCATGCATGGAATCCGTAGGGATTCAGTTCTTAAGTGTTAGGAATATTTGATTAAAGTATTTAATTTTCTCTTTTGGGTTCATTCTTAAGCTAGAAATCTCCATGACTAGGACTTCCGGAGACTTATCGTCTCCGAACTTTTCAAGAAAGTAGGATTCAAACTTCTCCCATGACACGATGGTATGGGGTTGCTGGGAAAAGTACCAAGTAGAGGCATTGCCCTCGAAAGTGTGGGGGGAACAACCTACAGACTACATCTTCATGCTCAACATTGTGGAGTCTAATGGCTAACATAAACTTTTTAATGTGATCTTCTGCGATCTGTTTAGAGTCAGGGTCAAACTTGGGAAGCCACTTCTCCGGATGTTTGGGTAAGGGATGCTAAGGTCCAGGTATGGCTACAACATCCTAGTCGAGCCAGGGTCTGGCAAGATTGTTCTGGTTGGCCATTGGTGTAGGTGGTGTGGAAGGATGAGAAGGGGAACTGCCTTCGTCAGAAGAGTCTTCTCCAGAAGAAGAAGGAGGTGATGGAGGTGGTGAGGGTGGTATTCCAGTTCCTCCTGCAGCAGGAGTGAGGATTGGATCTGTAGGGTTTAAAGTGAGGTTAGTGCCTCCGAGTTGTTCTATGATATTAGAGAAATCTAAAGGTTGGTCCAAAGGCCGATTTGGTTGCCTCAAACAGGTGAAGGCACTATGTGTTCTTAAGAGAGATTGGCGAACAATCTCTTGTATGTCACCACCTGTAGGATTCGAGGTTGCTGGTTCAACTGTGATCCATGGATCGTCGTTTGATGTGGTTGCTGTTTGAGGGGGGATGTTGTCATTTGAATGACTTCTTGTCACTATAGGTGAGCGGTTGGGTGGTGGAGGAGTATTACGACCGCCTCGTGCCATTAATAAATTTCAGGCCCTCCTTCTAGCGCCATTTGTTGACGGGCGAAAAAGAACGCTCGTCAACTGGAGGAGTGGATCTGGTCCGGGGTTGTCTAAATAACCCAAGCCGTTTGGTATGATCCACCCCGATGGGTTTAGCGGCTCCGTTGGCCGATCTAAGTCCTAGGAAAACGAAATAAAACTAACTAAAGGAACTAATCTAAATGAAAACAACAATTGCAACAAACTATACACAAATCTAAAGCATATATACAGTTTACTTACTAATATTATACAACCATAATTCTACTTAATAAAATGTTTAGCTATCAACAAAATTAAATCTTAATTATATATATACAACATTTACAGATTACAGATTTTGAATTGAAAAAACCTGCGAAAATCATTCGTGAACTGTCCTATGACAACAAAGCTATTATTTTTTATTTTTTATAATCTTTTATGAGAAAGAAATTAAATAAAAACTATCTAAGCTGAGCAATTAAAATGATAATCCTAACTGTAAATCTGAACTATATATCTAACTAAATTACTGAGAATTCTCGAATTTATTAACTATTAAATTGCAAATAAAGAACTAACCTGAAGTAACGCTTCCTATTTGTCCTGTGCGCAGTGTTTGATTTAGCTGTTTGATGGGAGGAAACCCGCACCAGATTATCCACAAGCTTCTCGTAAACAAGAAGCAACAGTTCTCTTTGAATACAGATGACAGAACAAACAAGACATAAAAAGATGACAACAATCTTATAATTTACAAATCATCGCAGTTAGATAAATCCTTGTGCAAAGATTTGTACAGAACAGTTCAATTAACGAAGAAGATAAACCTTTAATCATTAAATTGAAACAGAGTAATTGCTGTACTAAAACTGAGATACATAAGACATGGACAGAATTTAAATCACAACGCATTAACCTGTAACAAGTCTTGATATCTAAAGTAGTCAATGACTTAATCACAAATTAAAATGCACAAAACCTGAACGAAAGTATGATAAATTGAAAGCTAAAGCTATTACAAAAGATCCACTTCCATTCGAGCTTGTATCATCATAAATCCATAGTCTTTGTTCTCCCAACCGTGATGGGTTCATTACAAAAAATAACAAGTATTTAAAGACCACAGGGTAAAACATCCCCGTGGGAATTATCAAAAACAGTTTACAAAAATCTGGGAACAATCTCCCAAGTCTCTATTTCTGACTTAAGCTAACAGCCTAAAACAAAACTACATCATAAAAGCACGTTCTAAACTGCCACAACATGTCCAATTTGCTATTGAAATTCGTAGGTACCTGTAAGTGGACAAGAATAAAGAAGTTTAGATAATGTTTTATTGGTAAAATTAACAAAAATATAAATTTTAAGACTAGCTACAGAATCTCACGATTCTGTAGCTGGTCTTATTTACAAACATAACTATTTTAAATCAATCCAAAACTAACAGAAATATATTCGAACTATTAAACAAATATTTAATTACTAATTAAAAACAAAACAAATCGTTCATGCCAGAAGTAACCAAATATTTATGCCAATTTGAAAGAGACATAAATCGTGTTTAATTAACCGAATGGTAACAGGGATATATGCAATCTGTCAAACACTTTTTATTACCAATTCAGAGCAGACAAAGTCATTTTGATAATTCGAAACCCACAAAATCATTATTGAATCAATCTCAATCGAAACAGACTATAACCGATCAAGCAAATCTTTCATATTCATTCAATACAAACGCAATAGTTTATGTCGACTCAGAACTTAACAAAATCATTGTTGAATCAAAACAAAACTAACAGGATCATTCTTTAATTTAAAACTAACAGAACTATATCAAATCAATCTTCAACGCATATACAAATGACTATGCTAATTCAGGGCATACAACATCGTTTCAGAATCAAACCAAAAGAAATGAATTGAACTAACTTAGGGCCGACACAATCGTTATACTAATGCAAAATCATATCAATCAAATCATAGCTGTGTCCGAGTTTAGCAAACAAATCTTATGTACATGATTCATAACGAAATCATTTTTGGTAATTCGAAAATAACATAATCGTTTTGAATCTATTAAAACAAACATAACTAATCGGCTATGCTAGTTCAAACCAAATCATACAAAATCGATGTGGAAAAAACCATACCTGGGCTGTAGAAAAATGATTCGACCAGGATAACTTTGAATTGACAAAGGCCGTTGCTGCCTCAACATTTCTGAAGACAATTGAACCGGTGGCATTTTGCTTCTTCTCGTTGGCTTGTAGCATGTCGTTCTCCTTTGACAACACAGTAACTTGTTCCTCTAATGATTTAATCTTAGATTGCAATAGGGGAACATCGGTGTAATAACGATCAAGCCATGAATTACATTGAGTACACGATGGTTGATCGGGCCTTGGAATTATAGGTGAGGGTTCTTTCAAGTTACCAGGGGTTTCACTGTGAAGCTTATTTCCCGGGAAGTTAGGGTCATTCTTGAGGCACAGAGGTAAGTTGGAAACATAGTCATAGGGTTCCATAGAGCAGAGGCCATGAGAGTAAGGGTATTCCTTGGCTAGGAAACATTCAATCTCAGAGTCTGAATCCTCGCTCAAGACGATAGGCTTTTGGTCAGTGCTCTGTTTAGGCTTGTTTCGAGCACATCCCGATATCCATTGTGCATTTTTCTTTCCCTTACTGTTGACACCAGTATCACCTTTGCCTTTCTTCCTTACATGCCTCTTGATGGCCTTAGTATTTTCTTTAGCACACAGGTCGACCATGGTATCGGGTAGGTCAAAGTCTGGGTAGTTCGAGGGTTTGACAGGGGGTAGAAGGGTAGGAGATGGCACGGTAGGCACAACCGGGGTTTCAGTGACCACAACCTTGTCTACCTGAACACACTCGGGAGTGGCAAAGCCATTCCTTGATGGGAAGGCTTGCCAACAGTCACCACTAAGATTCAAATGATGAACGATAATGAATTTGATCAAGCAGTGATGGAAAAGGCTGCTATCATCCTTCTCACGCTCAAATTGTTTGGACATTTTGTAAAGACTGCGTAGGAGATAGTGGGGCATGTTCAGAGGGTAGTCTATAAAATTCATCAATAACTGAAGATGATATAGAAATACCAAACCATAATGAGCTTCGCAAGTCACAAACTGCTTAACAATTTCCAATAGATCATGCCACCTGGGTTTGAGGGTAGTGATAGGCATACCTCTATCACAACTAACAATCTTCCTCGATGTGAATAGGAGCGACCACGACACCTCATCCACTTTGGAGTTCTTAAACCACCTCTGCCCTTTAGCTGGTAAGCCTGTAGCCGAGCTGAGGAATTCCTCATTTAGCTCGAGTTGTATGTCTCTAACCTTAGCCCTGCATCCGTCGAAGGTGAGGGAAAACTGTTGGGCTACCGAAAGGTTGAAACCCTCAAATCTCTGGATAAAAAATAACCAGCCACTATTTTCCAAATCCTCACGAGCATTGTTGAATAGCAGGAGTGTTTGGCTGCCATTAGGTTCTATGTGCACCACAGGTGCCATAGGAGAGAGCACACAGTGAGCTGGGTAAACGAATGAGGGTTTGGAGAGGGTATACGCAGGATCGAAAGCTCAGGGATTTCCCAAAAACCAACAGAGGTAACCCGAGATAGAAGGCAAGCATTAATGCCTAAGTCTGCGAAGGTGGTGGAATGAAACAATCCATGCAAAATAGTCATATCAAAATGTACAATCGACGACGTAAATCACTGGTGGTGTATGTTAAAACAATGCCAATAAAACAACCATTGAAAACTATGATGAGTCAACCCGAATATTTTCACAACAAAAGTGTTTGCATGATTTTAAAACCAAAAATAATGTTTCAGATATAGCACCAAGGATTCAATCATAAAACATATGCTTTGTATGCAACCATTGCATTAAAGGTCTAATCACAATATCAATGCGTTGTTATAAGACCATTGAATTCGATCAAAAACAATAGAACATCAAACCACCATTGAATCAAAGATTCGATCATAATCATTCGAATACCATCACAATCTTATAAAAATGAAGTTATATTAACAACAAAAAAATGCCAAATGAGTAAAGGTTTTGGTGTCTTGCCAACTGTGTGAACATAATTGAATTGGAAATGCAATGAACACATAGACAAGAGTGACCATAATAATCCAGTGATGATTTTAATGCCATCGACACGACTTCGAACCAAGGTTTTCACGCTTTCAGTCGCGAAAAGGAAAACAAAAGGCAGGTGTGCGAATGAGCAAAAGATTGCGATGAGAATCAAGGGTTCCAAAACAATTGTGTATGCAGCTTATAAAGATAGGATAAAAATGAGAAATGGCTGCCAACACGACCTACATCCACTTGGGATCTAACCATTGGGAAATACCACCTTCTCCATCCTCGTGGTTGCTCCCGAACAGTTCTTTCCGAACTGGATTTGCCAACATATATGATGGTCAGTAGATCTCTAGATCTAGTGGTCAGGAATATCTCATATCTAATATCCACTCATTAGTTAACTGACCTCATGACTCCGACAGGGACCTCTGTTGACTCAACCCATGATGAGATCAACCTCTCAAATCTCATCGGCTAAACCTCCAAGAATATGTACGACTCTAGTCCATTCGAACTCTCACTTTCAGACTTTCTCCAATGAAAGTTCCTCCCACACATTCTATGTGGATCCTTCTAAACACTACATTTCGACAAGATTAGAGAAATGGTCCATGGAGGGATCTACTGTCCATATCTCATCGATCTATCCTCCCAGTGAATTGAAAACTCTCACTGACTCAGACATTCCCATCTATAATTTCACCTTGGCAATGTTTATGGGTTTTTCTGGACAACCCTCCTTCCTACATGATTCTTATGATACTTAGATCTCTAAAAAATGGTCCGGATCAACTCTCTGCACCATATCTATAGCTAAGGTTCTTTCAAGGTTAAAACATGGTACTTAAACAAGGGTGTAGTTTGATTCGAGGCAAACAAACCCCTTTCCCTCTTGGCATTGTATTTAAGGTTTTAACCCCGACGCCTTGGACATTCGACTTGCTTATTTAACACACAAGTGGCACCTCCCAATGGCCTCAAAAGAGAATATTTTCTCATCGTGTAAAATTTCCATTCAACGACTTGGGTAAAACACAGGATTACATGCCTCCAACAGGCCTATCATATACATTCACCACATACAATCAATCAATCTTCGGAAGAATCTTATCATACAAACAAATTTAGATTTTAGCATTCATTCAACATATTAAAACTCCTTTAAGAATAGATTCAAATTCATGTTGATTGAAAAATATTTTCTAAATACATTTAAAAACACTTACATGTTTCAGGGAAAAAATAAGCCTACCAACATATTGAGGGTGAATTCCTTTCTACCCAACCGTAGGCTCCGATGCACCTTTTCTTTCTACAACAAGCCACTCCCATTTTAGGCCATGATACCACCAAGGGACTCTCTCAAGTTTGATTTCAGGTCAATGGTTTGGTCAGGAAGGTTACTCTCCTTCACTACATTTGCCACATCAAAAATCCCCTCTTCCCACTGAGCCAAGGCCTCCACAAGCTTACCAGGTTCCTTCCCAGCTAGATTTCCTTTGCAAAAGGAAATCCCTTAACTACTATACAATCCCTCAAAGCCCTCCTCTTACCACTATTGGTTTCTTTCCGACAAGCACCAATCCATGGCCCTCTCTGCTCCAATCTAGATCTGGCTATTTTCTGTTAAAACATTGACCGCGAGGTTTTAGGAAGCTATAAAGGAAGGGTAAAGAAACCTAATTAATCATTATGTTATGATTTGATGTTGAGAGAATTTTCAGAGGAGGAGGAGAATCGACCTTCTGTTGTTTTGTGGATTTCTGGAGGAAACCACCACCATCGATTGGTTTCAGGGTTAAGAGACATACCCTAGCCTATCGGAGATACCATCCAGGTATTTCACCGTGCTATTCTAGAGTATTTATCTTTAAATGTTTGTCTAGCTCAACCAATGAGGGCGTAAGGGTTAGAGAGGAATTTGTGTAGCTACATGAGGCCAGAGATTATCTTGCAGATTCCTTTCGACCCAGTTGAGGACTAGCCAAGGTGCATCTTTTGAGCTACCAGTCATCATATTATGACAATGGAATCTCTCAGAGTGCAAAAAAAAACCAAATAGTGCACAACTCTTGAGGAGGGGCATTTGGGCTTCTAGAGGGAGTTTCAGATCAGATCCGAGGAAACCCTCCCAATCTAGTACAACATTGGTCAAGGTGCACATTTTGAGTCATATAGCAACAGATTCCATCGGTGGAATCATTAGGGTGCAGTCATTGAGCCCATGAGGTGCGCAACCCCTGAGGGGATGACGTACAGAGATTCTTGCATCCGATATTTAGTACTTCAGTCATCAGTAGTAGCTTAGTGGCCATGGCGCTCAGTTTGGGACAATTTCTAGGCGATTCTATCGAGTATAGCCACCAAGGTGAGTTTTCCAGAGTTGCAGCAGATGTCGTGAGTTTCCGGAACTGCATCTTTTTACTGATTTATCCGTGCATGCGCAAATCTTCCTTCATCATCTAATCACGGGTATTTTATGTTAGTTTCTTGTATTCAAGTGACGATCCATGAGATCTAGCTAACGATTTCATCTGCTTTCAACATATTATTGTATTTCTTGCTATTTTCCCACTTAATACACATGAATGAGATGGTGTTTGTTCCTTATTCTTTATGCATCATATATTTTGTCTAAGCATTAATTGAATGAAACACACATGCAAAAATCACCAAGCATGTTAAAAAATTAACTCAAACGAATTCAGAAACCCCTAGAGTATTAGATTAGACAATGGATTTGACAGTTAGCAGTGTTTCCTAGACTAGCCAAGTTAGTAACATTACAGTGGTATCAAAGCTGGTTTTCCTACCATCCTAATGGGAAAATAAGTGAGGAGTTATTTCAAATTGTTTCCACTAAATTTCATCAGCGATAACTTGCACTTATACCTTCAGATGCAATAGTAGAGAGAAAAGTTCATATTATATATGGAGGACAACGTGAGGAATATTTGTAATATGCTTGCACAAGGGCGACAAGAGTTGCGGCAGGATATGGAAAGCCTTCAAAACAATGCAAGGATTAATGGAGATAGTGGTTCAAAGAGGAAACAAACAGGACAAAAAATACATGATGAGGATTTTGCAGATTATTTGAGGGAGTATCAGGAGCTTGGTCCAACATTTCATGAAGACATGTCATTCAAGAATTTTTTCACCGTCAAACATCCTGAGTGGTATGAACCACAAGTATCAATGGACAAGAAGGTGAAGGTGCCAAGGAAAAAGGCTAATGGTGCATATGGTGAAGAGAACCCATCAACCGATGTTGAGGATTCCACATCATACCTTAATAATGATGCTCATGATAATGAGGATGTGCATGAGCAGTTGGATGGACATGATGATAGCACATGTTCTTCATCTTCCCTATCAGACAATGTTGAGGATCCACCACTTCAGTATAGTGGTGACACTTGTGAGGATTCATATGTGTTGGCACTTAGACATGATGAGATTAGGAGGTTGCATGACCTACCCTTGGGTGTAGACATGGCTTCCAGGAAGTCATGTATGGAGGATGATAAGTTTCCTATGATGACAATGACACATTTTCCATATTCTCAGACACCTATGACAACCATGACACATGAGGATATCAGTGGAATTTCTGATATGATAGAGGATCCTTGTGTGGGGATTATACACAAGGGACAGATGGATCCATAGATCGAGGAGGAGAGGCATGAATTGGATCCAGTTGAATATATACATACCTATCAATATGAGGAGAGTAAGTCACCTCTTTTGTGGAGTTTATTGTTAGATCAGGTTGTGGAGACTGACTGTTTGATGGGATACTCACTTCCAAGACCGATATACAGTGATAAGGATGCACTCCCTATTGGTCAGGATGACCATATCTCATGTTTGGACACATCTGTATGGGATCCAGGTGTAGATGACATTAGTGCTTGAGTGAGCACATAGGAGGATACAATTGACCATACAAGATACAATGCGATTCATATGGGGTTAACAATTGATGATGGTATGCAATGGAATATAGGAGGACTCAGTAGCACAGTAGACATGGGGGAGTTTAGTTACTTATATTTTGAGGAGTGTGTTGTTGAGGATTCCATTGTTGACACTAGCAGTGAGAGGAATGAGGTAGCACCTCAATAGGGTTGTGATCAAGAGTCACGATACTTGATAGGAAAATTGAGAGTTAGTGAGGACAGTATCATGGCATCCACTATATGCATTGGTGATACACACACATTCGTGGCAATCTATTGTTGGAGGGCCTCGATGGCACATGATAGTGAAAATAGGGGACTTTCCATTTATGACTTCCATACACTTAGGGAGAGAGTGACTGTGATGAGGGACAACTACCAACAATTATTGATGGATAGAGATTACCTATTGGAGGTTGGCGAAATGCATCATAGGGCACCGAGGGAGCATGAGGTTAAGGTGGACCGACTCACTCATGAGTTGGTGAGCACACAAGGATTATTGGAAGTCACACAAACAACCCTTCAAGAATCATATATATCCTTCAGTTACATTGTTAGAGGATATTGGTGGTTTGGTAGAGGAGCACCAGTGGATGGAGCAACATGAGGAGTACCTAGGATCATTGATGAGTATGGAGAGATACGATACAGAGA
>ML817811.1:0-22422 GCA_009831015.1 Picea engelmannii | reverse complement strand
AGACAAAGAGCAAGCCGGGTGGCCTATCCCGAGCTTGTCGAGTGGTCTGTAACCTTTTGGGGACCAAAAGGTCTTATTGTTGGGAGGTGTGATCCGAAATCGGATTCAGCAGGCTGTCAGGGCATGAAAAATGCTCAAAAATGAAAGTGCTCGGAATCCAACTAAACCAACACCATTGCGTCCGGCTCATCTTCCTGATTCCGATGGTATAATTTTTATCGCAAACAGAGTCCCGATGAGGAAGATATCGCATTCTGTCCGCTGAGCCAAACAGGCAAAATTTTGGAATGCTGACTGTACCTGTCCGTACAGTCCGTACAGACACGTGTCAGTCCGTACAGCGACGTGGCGACCGTACAGTGACGTGGCATGACCGTATAGGACACGTGGCAGCTCCTGGGCGTGACACGTGTCATGCATTTTTGGCATTTTTGAAGCACGGTTTGACCAATCTGGAAGTGACACGTGTCACCACTGGATGGGTGACACGTGGCACATGCTGACGTCAGCAGCCTGCGTGGCCGAGATGACGTGGCAGCTGAGTTGGCGGTGCTGACGGAGCATATGGATGATGTGGCGGTTTGTGGTTCGTTGGTAGTTGGACGAATTATTATGTGACACGTGGCATGATGTGGACGAATAGAAAGGTGCCACGTGGCCCAATGAAGGGCTGCCACGTGGCACCCCGGGTTTTGTCAATAACAGCTATGTAAAAATTATTTTGGGGCTCGGGGTATCGAACCCGCGACCTCCTCCAACACTAATGCTTTCGTTACCCTCTGCTAGCCAAGACTCCCGCCGATGTTTCTTGTTTATGAAACGGGGGTTATTGTTTTTATTTTGAAACAATGTAAAAAGCGGAAAGGGTGCGGGCCAGGGCTTAGCCCCGACCCCGGTTCCAGCGGTTACATGTGACCACTTTACTAAACAGGCGTTTGAGCGGTTGTAAGTTTGGTTAGGCCGCGGACATGTGGAATGCCAATATGACCATGCCCAATATGTATAAAGGAGCGCGGGGGTCGTTACCTTTTGAAATACGGTTATATTATGGTTTAAAGTTTGGTTATTCCGTTTGGTTGTATAAATGTTTTAAGCCCACGGTTTCTAAAACCGTTTCATATGACCAAAGTGCTAACGCGTGAGGGGTGGCCCGCGCTGTAGCGCGTGGCCACATGGCCACCTCATGTGACCTTACCAAAGGGGGCGCGCCCAGCGAAAGGGGCTAAATTCCAATTGCAACTAATTTATGGTTTGAAAGTGGGTTTTAACCACTTTTTCATTATTTAATGTAATTAAACCAATTTGTAATGTAATTGGGAGTTATTGGGCTTTTTAAGAGCCTAATTCTTGGGAGGAAGTTGGAGATTGAAACCAACTTTCCCAACTATTTAACCAAGGCTTGTGGAGGCCATTTGGTCATGCTTTGAGAGCTTTTGGACGGTTTTGGAGAGCAAATATGCTGAGGCAAAGCCAGGTCTAAGCCAGATTGAGGCAGAGGAGCTGTTGAGGTAGAGATGCTGTCGGACGATTTCTGAGAGTTCGGTATATCCGTTTCAGGTGCCGTAAGTTGCGCAAGATTCTAGAGATCATGGCGAACAAGACCAGATCATTCTAGGAACCAATCGGTAATTGTAAAGATGTACTAATAAACTTTCAAAAATAAATCAAGAAGCCTCCCCACAAGAGAAAAAGGCCCGGAGACGTAGGCAAAGTTGCCGAACTCCGTTATCAAATTTGTGCATAATGGTTTGCTTCTTTTCATTGCATTTCAGATTTGCTTATATGTCTATGGCTGTATAATTCATTTGCTTTTCTCGCTCTTTCATTAAAGTTTCCCAATGGTTAATTAATGCATGCTAAATAAACTCAACCATAGTCATTCGAAAAATTATGACGGATCATGCAGGAGGATGTCCATGGGTCATAGGGACTACCCTTCACGAGGGGTTTTGAGGCAGTTGGGCATAAACATACACATGGGGATTTTAGATCCAACGGTAGTTATGAGGACACTTCCATTTGTGTTATAGATTGGCCAATCTCCATGTAGAGGATGACCCAGTAGTACACCCGGGATCCATGATGTTGTAGGTGTATATAGGAGATCAGACGAGTATGTAGGGGCATACAGTGATGAGTGGTAGTTCAAAGATACATACGAAGGTGTACAATGGGATTCAGGCGGATGCACTGGATTGTAGGGAGGAGATGTACTTAGTAGAGAATGAAGATTCCTCTCCCTTGCAGCAGTATACAAATTTGGAAGATCACCTTCACCTTAGCAGTAGTTGCGTGAGTGATGATGGATGGAGAATGATTGACTCGCAGTTTCTGGAGATACCTACTGTTGTGCCCGATGGTTGGTGTTCAATGATGAGTACAGATGATTATTTAACATGGGTGGCGGTGAATGAGATTTTGTCCAAGATCCCCTTGGACCTGTTGTGCCAAGTGTGCAACCTTTTCATACTCCATCATGTTCTACCTAAATGTCTGGTAGACCTGTAACCATCTTGCTCAATACTGGTAGCGCTCTATAGTTTATTTGAGCAAGTCTTTGGTGCCATAACTCACTAGAGCTCACAATGTTATGTACAAGGGCTTGTTCTTGGTGTCCCTTCAATTTATAAAATACTCCCTCTTGGATGCCAATCATGGTAGCTTTATCTATGCTTAAATTCTTGGACCATGGAAGAACTTGGCCATCCACGAAAGCTACCCTAAAACATTTATCTTCTAAAGCAGAGATGGAAAGTATATTCTTCTTCAAGCCTTGTACAGAAAAACTATATTTAATTGAAAGAGGGTTACTTGAGTCAAGTTATAGGGAGGTTTCTCCAACGCCTTTGACTGCATGTCTAGAATCATCCCCAAGCTCCACTTAAAGGGATGAATCCTTTTCTGTTAAGTTTGAAAGAGAAATTTTGAATCTGGTCATGTGCTTGGAAGAACCACTATCTATAAGCCAAGTATCACTCCCTTGAGTGATAGTTCTTGTGAGTGCCGAGATAAATAAAAATTATTCATCCTTTGACTTGTGCTCTTCAACGTCTGTTGCATGCGCATGGTGCTTCTTCTTTCCATTTTCATGTCTAAGAGGACATTGTGCCGCATAATGTCCCATATTCTTGCAATTGTAGCATCTAATCTTTGACGCATCCTTCTTGTAGTGTGGTTTCTTAGACTTCTTCGAACCAACTTCTTCCCTTTCTTTCCTTTTCTTCACTTAAGCAACAAGGGCTTGATTTTCATCATCATTTGTCTTCTATGACTTGGATATTAATTTGGATTCCTCTTGGCTACAATCCGACCATAACTTGTTAAACTTGGGAAATTTGCTTCTAGTGCAAATACCTTGAACGAATGGATCCCAAGAGGAAGGAAATCGATTGAGTGTAGTATTCACAAGTTCAATGTCATCTACTGGTTCTCCAATAGTTACTAACTGGTCCTTGATCTGCAAGATCCTCACATAATAATTGGTGACTGTTTCTAACTTGTTCATCATCATGTTTCTGAGTTGATTCCTTAGAGTAAGATTTCGGCTGGTATTCTTACTTTCATAAAGTCTAGTTAGGACATCAAACATTTCCTTCGGTGACTTCAGTTCTGATACATTAGGTATCAGATGGTATTTTATTGAGTCTGTCAAGATCCTCTTGGCCTTGAATTCATTCTTCCTGAACTTTGTTTTGGATTCTTCATCTTCAGGTTCTGGAAGTACCTGCTTGACATGATCCAATAGCTCATTCTCTTTTAGAATGAGAAGAACTCTATGATTCCAAGATATGAATTTATCTACTCCATTCAATCTATCTTCAACTCTCATACTAGTTGACATTTTTGCCGGTAGAAACTCTAGATCTGAGAAATTTCAACTTTTTGATCTTCACAAAACTACAACTAGAGACTTGCAAGGTGTGCGCTAGGGTAGGGTGAACTGCTTTGTGGTGAAAATAGTCCCAATGACTTGGAACTAGTGCTCAACGATCTTGACAAAGTATTCTAGTGCAATGACAAGGTACTACTGCAAACGATCTTCCTTCCAGTGGTCAAACTGTTCTGAAGCTAACCAACTCTAATACCAAGTTAGATTTTTCTTTATTTACAGAGTAGTAGAGTTACTAGTGTTCTTTTACTTCTTTAACATTTACAGTTATGACATGTACTAAACAATAAGAGCAACATAAACAAGATACAAGAGAACACAAGAGATTTATCCTAGGAAAACCCCAAAGGGGGGAAAAAACAACAACCTTTCTTAGATAGATTTCGTCCAATATAATACACCATGAACCAGCTATTAAGATCTATAGACAAAGAAGAAACCCTAGCACTAGGCTAGCACACAAGCTAGTGCTCATAGCTGCAATAACAATACCATACAATAATAGCACACCTCCTTAGAGAGATAGCGCACATGAGAAAAGCCACCAGAAAGAATAATCCAAAACCTCCATTGCGTCTTCGTCTTCTCCTTAGACTTGCGCTTCCTTCTTCAATGAGAAAGTGAGTGTGTTGTGTTTCAAATGAGCAAGACATCTCCTCTATTTGTAGTCTTCAAGTCACCTTGCCTAGGCTGACTTCGCCTCTTGGGATTCTTATTTTACTTTATTCTTTTCCTGTGGGCCGACTTCTCTTCTGGGGTGTTCTCCTGCTGTTTAATGGTATTCCTTGGACTTATGGAATATTCTTCTCTTCTAAGAAAGGTTGTCTAGAGGAAATTTCCTTCCACATCTACCAAAACATCAACACGAACAAGCATGGAAATGGTGCCAAATAAGTATGGAGAATGGTGCAATTTATAACAGCATGTTTACCATGGAAAATAGCACAAATAAATAACAAGATGAACTCAATGTGGGATGATTTTATTAATAATCTAATCTCATTACACCAATTGGTACAAAAATGACAGAGCAAGAGAATTATAGTGTTGTAGCTTGTAGCTGAAATCTGAAGCAATTTCTACCAAGCTGCCAACAACAAAACGACCTCCTCACAACAGATAATTCAACCCAACACCAAGTGAACTCGACTAGCAATGGAACAGCCTCCAAACAACCAATAACCTGCCTTCAATAAGCTAACAGGAACCTAGTTGTGAGAACCTCAGCCCAGCAATGAAAACTCGGCCAACCATAAAGGAAATTTGACCCAACTAAGAAGATGCGTCCCAACAACCCAAGGAACTCGTGTAATGTCCCCATTTTTGGACATTATTACATTAGAGAGTGTTATGCCTACCAGAGTAGCTAGATAGGGGTGATAGAGAGTTTGAGAGATATTGAGGGATTTTATTGGCCCCGACTTGCATTTTTCATCATCAGGATCCATTCCACACAACTTGGCTTTGGTTCCGTTACATTCCAACGATTTCCGTAATTTTGAGTTATTATGGGTCATATCTTAATTAAATTCACTAATAAGGTCATAATGGGCATATTACTTGGAGAAACCTCTTAGTGTAATAGCTCATCAGAATCGAGAGGAAGAGCATTACATGATAAGATGATGAGAAGTGACTTTCAGTGGTCTGAGAAGCCATAAGGATGGATAACTCACATTTTAGAGGTAAAATGGTTAATTTATTAATTAAGTGATTTAATCAAGGAATAATAAAATAAAGTAAAAGTCACTTGGAGGGAAAGGTCAAAAATGAATTAGGGTTTCAGGAAGCTATAAAGAAAGGGTAAAGCAACCTAATTCATCATTGTGTTATGATTTTATGTTGAGAGAGTTTCCAGAGGAGGAGGAGAATCGACCTTCTGTTGTTTTGTGGATTTTTGGAAGAAAGCACTACCATTGATCGGTTTCGGTGTTGAGAGACATACCCTATCCTATTGGAGATACCATCTAGGTATTTCACTGTGCTATTCAAGAGGATCCAGCTTGCAGTGGTTGCGCAGCTCAGCTAGTGAGGGTGCAAGGGTTAGAGAGGACTTTGTGTAGTTGCACGAGTCTAGAGATTATCTTGCAGATTCCTTCCAACCCAGTCGAGGACTAGACAAGGCGCATATTTTGAGCCACCAGTCATTAGTTTCTGACAGTGGAATCTCCCATAGTGCAATAGACAACCATATAGTGTGCAACTCTTGAGGAGGGGCATTTTGGGTTCCATAGGGAGTTTCGGATCAGATTTGAGGAAACCCTCCCGATCCAGTACAACATTAGTAGGGTGCACATTTTGAGTCATATAGCAGCGGATTTCATCGGTGGAATCATTAGGGCGCACTCATTGAGCCCAAGATATGTGTAACCCCTCAGGGGATGAAATCCAGAGCTTTCGACATCCGATCTTCAGTCCGCCAGTCATCAGTAGCAGCCTATTGGCTAGGGCGCTCAGTTTGGGACAATTTCCAGGTGATTATATCAAGTATAGCCACCAGGGTGCGTTTTCCAGAGTTGCAACAGTTGCCGTGAGTTTCCAGAACTGCATCTTTTTACCGATCTATCTGTGCATGCACAGATCTGCCTTCATCATCTGATTGCAGGTATTTTATATTAGTTGCTTCTATTCCATTGGCGATCCACGATATCTAGGTACCGATTTCATCTGCTTTCAACATATTATTGTATTTCTTGCTATTTTCCCTCATAATACATATGAATGAGATGGTGTTTGTTCCTTATTCTTTATGCATCATATATTCAGCGTAAACATTAATTGAATGAAACACACATGAAAAAATCACCAATAATGTTATAACATTAACTCAAACACATTCAGAAACCCCCAGAGTATCAGATCAGATAGTAGATTTGACAGTTAGCAGTGTTTCCTAGACTAGACAAGTTAGAAACATTACAATGGTATCAAAGCTGGTTTCCCTGCCAGCCTAATGGGAAAATTAGTGAGGAGTTATTTCAGATTGTTTCCACTAAATTTCATCGGTGATAACTTGCACTTATACCTTCAGATGCAGTATTAGAGAGAAAATTTTAGATCATATATGGAGGACAGTGTGAGGAATATTCGTAATATCCTTGCACAAGGGCGAGAAGAGTTGCGATAGGCTATGGCAAGACTTCAAAACAATGCAGGGATTAATGGAGCTAGTGGTTCAAAGAGGAAACAAACAGGACAAAAAAGATATGATGAGGATTTTGCAGATTATTTAAGGGAGTATTAGGAGCTTGGTCCAGCATTTCATGAAGACATGTCATTCAAGGATTTTTACACCATCAAACATCTTCAGTGGTATGAACACAAAGTATCAGTGGACAAGAAGGTGAAGGTGCCAAGGAAAAAGGATAATGGTGCATATGGTGAAGAGACCCCATCAACTGATGTTGAGGATTCCACATCATACCTTAATAATGCTTCTCATGATAATGAGGATGTGCGTGAACAATTGGAGGGGCATGATGATAGCACATGTTCTTCATCTTCCTTATCATGCAATGTTGAGGATCCAACACTTCAGTATAGTGGTGACACTTGTCAGGATTCATATGTGTTGGCACTTAGACATGATGAGATTATGAGGTTGCATGACCTACCCTTGGGTGAGACATGGATTCCAGGAAGTCATGTATGGAGGATGATAAGTTTCATATGATGAAAATGACACATTTTCCATATTCTCAGACACCTATGACAACCGTGACACATGAGGATATCAGTGGAATTTATGATACGATAGAGGATCCTTGTGTGGGGATTATACACAAGGGACATATGGATCTGCAGATCCAGGAGGAGAGGCATCAATTGGATCCAATTAACTATATACATACCTATCAATATGAGGAGAGTAAGTCACCTCTTTTGGGGAGTCTATTGTTAGATCAAGTTGTGGAGACTGACTGTTTGATGGGATACTCACTTCCAGGACTGGTCTACAGTGATGAGGATGCACTCCCTATTGGTCGGGATGACCATATATCATGTCTGGACACATATGTATGGGATCCAAGTGCAGATGACATTAGCAGAGTGAGTGCACAAGAGGATACAACTGACCATACAATATACAATGCGATTCAGATGGGGGTAGCAGTTGGTGATGGTGTGCAGTGGCATACAGGAGGACTCAATAACACAATGGACAGGGTGAAGTTCAATGCCTTATATTTTGAGGACTGTGTTGTTGAGGATTCCATTTTTGACACTAGCAGTGAGAGGCATGAGGTAGAACCTCAACAGGCCTGTGATCAGGAGTCACAATACTTGACAGGAAAGTTGAGAGTTAGTGAGGACATGATCATGGTAGCCACTAGATGTATTGATGATACACACACATTGGTGGCAGGTTATTGTTGGAGGGCCTCGATGGCACATGATAGTTCAAATAGGGGATTTTCCATTGATGATTTCCATACACTCAGGGAGAGAATGACTGTGATGAGGGCCGAATACCAACAATTATTGATAGATAGAGATTACCTATTGGAGGTTGGAAAGATGTATCACAGGGCACTGAGGGAGCAGGAGGTTGAGGTGGACCAACTCACTCATGAGTTGGTGAGCACATAAGGATTATTGGAGGGCACACAGATAACCCTTCAAGAATGAAAGGGAAGACTAGAGGAGTTCCTTGAGGAGACTAGTCAGAGATCCACTATATCTATCTCAGCAGGGAGTTAGATATATCCTTCAGTTACATTGTTAGAGGATATTGGTGGTTTGGCAGAGGAGCACCAGTGGATGGAGGAGCATGAGGAGCACCCAATATCACTGATGAGTATGGAGAGATACGATACAAAGACATAGGAGGATGTCCATGGGTCACAAGGACCACCCTTCACGAGGGGTTTTGAGGTAGTTGGGCACTCACATACACATGTGGATTCCAAATCCATGGGTAGTTATGAGGACACTTCCATTTGTGTTCCATATTGACCAACCTCCATGTAGAGGATGACCCAGTAGTACACCTGGGATCCATTATGTTGCAGGTGTATACAAGAGACCACACGAGTATGCAGGGGCATACAATGATGAGTGGTAGTTCATAGATACATACAAAGGTGTACAGTGGGATTTAGAGGGATGCACTAGATTACAGGGAGGAGATGTACTTAGTAGAGCATGGATATTCCTCTCCCTTGCAGCAGTATATAGATATGGAATATCACCTTCACCGTAGCAACAAATGCATGAGTGATGATGGATGGAGAATGATTGACTCACAGTTTGTGGAGATACCTACTGTTCTGCTCGATGGTTGGTGTTCAATGATGAGTACAGGTGATTATTTACCATGGGTGTCGATGGGTGAGATTTTGGTCAAGTTCGTGGAATTGACCAAAGCATATGATACTTTCCAGTCCTATAGTTGGTTGTAGATATTTATGATAGCCTTTCCAGATACTTTCATCATCTATAGTAGCACATGGGGAGCTAGACAGTGGCAGGGGACATGGAGAGTTGGTAGGTTGAGACCACCTAACATGAGTGTCTTAATTGCATACAACAGGATAAGGGTATATCATTAGGGACATACAATTGAGGCCCTGAGCGTGATAGAGAGTATCTTAGGCCATGGGACAAAGGATATCTAAGAGGTTGATACATATTCATACTCTCGTTGGGATGAGGATCGAGGTATTTTGACATTTACCAGTTAGTGGGGATTGGAAGTGATGAACTTCCAAATTTGACATGGGATCTGGGAGTCCATTTGGTCAATAGTTTATTTCATGTTATGGGGATCTAGGAGCTCCGTGAGTTTCCAGAACTACATCTTTTTACCGATCTTTCCGTGCATGTGAAAATATTCCTTCATCATCTGATCACGAGTTTTTTATATTAGTTTCTTGTATTCTAGTGACGATCCATGAGATCTAGCTGGCAATTTCATATGATTTCAACATATTATTGTATTTACTACTATTTTCCCTCATAATACATATGAATGAGATGATGTTTGTTCCTTATTCTTTATGTATCATATAATTCTGTCTAAACATTAATTGAATAAAACACACATGCAAAAATCACCAAGCATGTTAAAACATTAACTCAAATGCATCCAGAAACCCCCGAGAGCATCAAATCCGAAAGTGGTTTTGATAGTTAGCAGTGTTTCCTAGACTAGCCGAGTTAGGAACATTACAACTCATCCCTAGTAAATAACTCAACCCCTTGATGAAGAAATTTTCCCACAAAAAGAGCTTGGTCCCTATTATCCCCATTTTGTGGATAACTAAGGAGATGATGTCTCAAGGCCCTCAAGTTGAAGATATGGAGTGTCGAGAGACTACATGACCATCAATACCCTTTGCACAGATGGAAAAAACACTCACCACCATAAATGGTCATATGTTTACAGATGGCATCCACCACACTAGTTGGATTCTGTAAGGTAGTGGGCCTTGCTCTATGAGGTACAAATCCGTGCTATGGTGAGCATCATTTCAATACCTAACCCATTTGATTATGTTGTATCTTAGATTGGTCTAGATCTCATGATATGTTCTTGGACATTATGCCTTTTTCCCCGCTTCACCTTGGTGTTTGACATTGTGCCCTAGTAAGTGGTCTTCTTTGGGAATGGGTTTTCTATTGGGAAATCCTTTAATGAGCCATCATACCATTCTCGACCATACTTACCATTTTCCATCATTATTCCCCTCCATTTACTTATCTCTTGGGATTTTAGGGTGTATATACCCAAGAAGGGGTTGTCCCTCATTCTATGGGAAGAAGGGGATAAATGCCTAGAGGGGTTGGTGTTGGGTAAAAGAGAAAAGCCTTATATAAAACTTACAGATGCTTTGCCCAGGGATCACCCAAGAAAGAAATAAAACACTTATCTTTGAATAAATGGGACCGAAAATATAATAAAGAAATGCTTGAAAGGTAGGTTGAAGGATAGGAGGTCTCATCATGAGTCGACCTATCATGTCTATGGATATCTAGTGGTATGACATTGTCATCATCTTGTCACCAAACCAGGGCATTGACTCTCAATTGCATGGCTGAGAGAAAGGGGGTGTCATCACGAGCCAACCTTATCATTTCCATTAGGTATTTGTGGGTGACAATGCCACCACTTGGTCACCAGGGCACATTATTCCTTTATTTAGTCTTAAAGTGATATGTTCAAGTCATAATTGATTACTAAATACATTGATGATATTGCTGATTGATCTTGTGCTTTATATGCTAATTTGGATACTTCATTTGCTGATATAAACTGTCATCCACTGCTGCAATTTACGGGCAACAAGGTTAACTTGCTGATCCATACTAACACATAACATTGCAAGGTACCTTTTCTTGTGTTTTGGGTAGGTACAGGTGCACCGAAAACTATCTTTTCACTTAGTATCCATTTACCTCTCTTCACTTACCATCTCCAACCAATAATTTCTTCCATCACTCGACCTTTCGGGGGACTTATCCTTAGACTTCCCTTCATCCTTTCCATTCCCCCTAGGGTCTCTGGGATTGCCTCCCAGGAGTGACCTTAGTCACCCCCCCAAGTGCGGGACCTACATCGAGGTGACATTGGGTGTAGGATTCCCAAAGTTTTAGCACTTGTTCTGTGGTTGGGTCGGTATTTTCCCAACCTACAACTTGTGCTATAACAATCCCTACTTAACAAATCGATCTGCACATAATAAAACTTATCCTACACAAGGAATACATCTTCTACAACCCAAGACTTCTGCCAAAAAGGTAGATCAACTCCTCAATGATGGAATCCAATTAGAATACCTAGATGGTCTTCCCAATCAATGGATATGGTGGATCTCTCAGCATCGAAACCTGATTAGCTAGGGTTGAATATTTCACCATTGAAACCAATCCAACTAGGATTTACTCCAAACCCCAAAGGCTCCAAGAGCTCTCCAAATCAAATCGGAAATATCATCAACATCATGAGAGGAAATGATCTCCTATCTCTTCTTTATACCTCTTTCACCTTTTTCTCCTCAAGTGACTTTTTAATTCATCTTTAATATTTTCTTTAAAATCACTTTATTAATTTATTAGACCTTTTTACTCCAAAAAGTGATTGATTTGACTTTACAAACATATTCGGGTACTGGAAGTCACTTTTCATCAGCCCAAAATTTAGAGCTCTTTATGCCAATTCCAATGAGATATTACACTAAGGTATCCTCTCTGGTAATTTGATTAAGATGATGCCCTTGGTAAGATTAATTAAATTATGCTCAATAATACTCCCAAAATTACAGGAATAGTCGAAATGCTTCAAAACCGAAACTAACTACACAGGAGTGATCCCGATGATGAAAGATGATGAACGAGCCTAACTGGGCATCATATAAACCATATAAACCCTCTAAATTAATTGGTAATGTTAAACAGCCCCTCTGATCATGTTGACCCAGTCCTTGAAAGTCATCTCCAATCACAGAGCATTGGGACCCAAAAATGGGGACATTACAACAACATCCACCAATGATATACCATAGCACCAAAGAGCATATCACAACTATCAATCAAACCATCAAGTGAACCCATTAACTCATAAACTCAAAGCTCCATCAACCAAATATATGCAACCATGAAGAGATAACTTAACCATAACAATCCATCGCAAAAGAGTAATGGATCTCCTCCAATCCAATGCACCAACTCAAGAAAGAAAAACATCAAATCCATGAAAAGAATGAAGGTGTGTACCCCCAATCTATCAAAAACTCCATGAGCACCCTGCCACAAATCATATCTTGTGATGAAAATCATAAGAGTTACCCTCATGCAATGTGAGGGGGTACTAGGTCTTAATTTTGGTGTCCAGTTAATGAATGCAATTGTAGAGGATACATGTTAACACTTGGAAGATGAAGTGGCTAAGATAAGGACTCACAAGAAATGCACTGGAGAGGTGGATATTTAAGTAAAATAAGATGCTCGAACTCCACATAAAACTCTATATCTATATATTTATGAGACTAGCCAATGTATTTTGAAGTTTAAATTATTAATATAAGCATCAGTTTTGTGACTTCAAGGTTGATTGGCCTCTGAAATTGCCGTGTTTTCATGGTCTTAGTATCCGAATAATTTAGTCTTGTTTATTTCATTCTTTATCTTATCATACTTTTTCCTCTTTTACCAAATGTCTGCTGCATTAAGTTATTTGCAATTCAGAATAAGTTTTCTTTCTTAATAAGATGAAGGAAATAAATAGTTTACACAGACACTAAGGGAATTGGTCATGAATGAATCCACTACACACTTATTTTTCAAAATTATGTTTGTATTCTTGCGGAACTGTAATGTTCCCAAGCCAAGATTCCAAGAACATTGTTTTTTTCATTGATTTTTATGGGTTTTCTGGTTGTGGCATTTTGTCAAACACTTTGCTGATTTAAGTCTCATGAGTTGCGCTAGGGTTTAATATGATGGTTTAATGTGTGATTGCAACAAATAAGAATATATAGCAATGGAACATACCTCAACAAGATACAAGATCAACAACACAACAAATAACCAAAAATACCTCAAATCCGATTTTATTCATAGTAGTAGAAGATCTTGATACAATAGATCTATAGATCTGGAACAATATAGCTGAGAACTCATAAAAAATGACAATAATACTCCAACAAGTCCAAGAGGAGAAGATACAAGCCTTCAAAGGTCAATAGCTGCAAGAGATGAATGATAATATGAAATCCTGGCCCTATGAAGTGCCAAACCCCCAAATTGGCTGAGTTGCACACTATCTTGGTGGCTGTAGATACCCTAGAGTTCGGTCCTCCTCTCCCTGTGCTCCAAATGACTCCAAACTCTCTCAGAATGTAGATCAGGCCACTAGAACCCTCCTGGCAAAGTCTCAAGATGAATGAAGAAGATCTGGACCTCCAGAAGATTGATCCCTCTATCTGCAGTGCACCCTCTTTCTTCCCAACTTGTGTTAAGCCCAATAAATAATAAGAAAAATAAAACTCCTCCGAAAAGGGATAGGAAAGGTGCTCTAGGCCCTACAAAGTATACCCAAAATTCCTTTTCCTCAGACTCCTTCTCCTCTACCAAGATCATGCTATTCTCCTCAATGTGGTGTGCCTTACTGTTGGTAACTCCCTGAAGCTGCGCCCTAGCTCTCTCTGAACCTCTGCCTGATGTAGAATCCACCTATGAATGAATATATTTGATGTAGAATGGTGAGGGAGAAATATTTCGCCTCTGTGACCAAGCTTGGACTAGGTTGGGTGGGATATTTTCATCACTGAGTTGATCTCTAGGGTTTGTTAAGTCAAAACCCACAAGTGCATGGGATCATTAGCAAGAAGCCAGATATCAAATGATAAACAACATAATGAGATAATAGAGGCCCCTATCTCTCTTTATCCAGCCTTCTCACCTTGTCTCTCCAAGTGACTTTTACTTTATTTAATTATTAATTAATTAATTAACCATTTTACCTCTAAAAAGTGGTTTATCTCTCCTTGTGGCTTCTGTGGCCACTGAAAGTCACTTCTCATCATCCTATCCTGTAGTGCTATTCCTCCCGATTTCAATGAGCTATTACACTAAGATGTTCCTCCAAGTATTATTCCCAATATGACCTCCTTAGTGAATTTAATTAACATATAGCCCAAAATAACTCAAAATTACAGAAATCGTCGGAATGCAATGAAACCAAAGCCAAGCTGTGCGGAATGGATCATGATGATGAAATATGATGAGTGATTCAAGGCGAGCTCAATAAAACCCCTCAATATCTCTTATACCTGCTAACACCCCCGTCTGGATACTCTGGTTAGTTTAACACTTTGTAATATAATGGTGTCCAAAAGTAGGGTCATTACTGTCCTCCCTGCTATAAAATTTCTTTTCCTCAAGCAATAATTGAGTCAATACACATATACTATTGAGGTTCCATGTCCACCTGTGGGACACAAAGTAGGCTCCATCCAAAGCTGAAATATCACGCACTCTACCCCCTGGATCCCATATCAAGACATGAACTACAATACCCTGTGAGGTGTAATCCTGTAACATATCAACACCACGAGTCTCCTACAAATGACACCTAGCCTCAACCCGGTATGAGTCTATCCTCCAAGTCCATATAAATACCAACACAGTCTCCACCAACTGAACATGTTGTTTCCATCGTGAGGTACTACAAGACCTCAATGAATCACCCTCAAGTGATGTGCTCCCCTCAATACTGAAGCTCAATGGAAAGTCAAAGTGACCTTTCCCTGCAAAGATCCACTCACATCTATCAGTCAATGAACTGCTCGACCCTGAAATCCCCTGGCTCCATGCTAGTCTTTGCTCAGGATCACCATGCTGACGCTGCACTACTTTGATCATGACTATCTGCTCACAATATATAACTGGATTCCCCACTCCTAGGTCCTCATGCTGAAATACCTGTGGAAACTGGACCTGTTGTCAAGAAGCTGCACCTGTAAAAGTATCTTTGTGGAAGTAACATTTTCCCAACCATCTCCATACTCGATCATGAGTATCAATAGGGAGAACCTGTCTCGCCCCATAGGACAAGCCCCTGCAAGCCCTCTCAAAACCATCCAAGAGTGAAGTATGTTGCTGTTTGGTGAAACCTGGACCATCATAAGATGAAACACCCTACTAACCAAATGGACTCCTGAATCCCATGGAAAAATTGAAATTTCATCACTTCCAATCCCCACAAACTACTCATGTGTCATAATGATAACTGTCAGAATCCCTCCATGCTCACCCTCATGAGAATTTGAATCTATGTCCCCCTCTGAGAAATCCATTATCCCATGGCCTACGATGCTCACCATCATGCCCAAGCTCTCAACTATCTGTCTCTGATGATCCACCCCTATCCTGTTGTATGCAATAAAAGCACTCCTGTCAGGTGGTCCCATACTATCAACTCTCCCTATCCCCTGCCACTGTTTATCTCCCCCCTATGATGTTGTCAATTATGAAAGTGTCGGGAAAGGCTAATAGAAACATCTATAACTGAATGCAAGACTGGAAAGTATCATATGCTTTGGTCAATCCCAAGGATTCAACTAAAAGCTCGTCCATCGATACCCATGGTAAATACTCGCCTGTAGTCATCACTGAACCCCAATCATTAGGTACAACTGGGGGTAACTCCTCAAACTGCTGGTCAACCACTCTCCATCCATCATCGCTCATGCAATTGTTGATATTGTGAAGGAGATCTCCCATATCTATACACTACTGCAAGGGAGAGGAGTCTCCATGCTCTACTAAGTACGTCTCCTTCCAACAATCCAATGCGTCCCTTTGAATCCCACTGTACACCTCGACATGTCTTTGTGAACTATCACTCACCACTGTATGCTCCTGCATACTCATGTAATCTCTTGTATACTCCTACAGAATCATGGATCCTGGGTGTACTACCAGGTCAACCTCTACATGAAAGTCAACCAATCCTGGAACACAAATGGAAGTGTCCTCATAACTTCGCCTGAATCTGGAGTCCCCATGCGTATGTGAGTGCTCGAATGTCTCAAAGATCCTCGTGGAGGGTATCTATTGTGACACATGGACATCCTCCTGTGTCTCCGGATCATATCTCTCCATACTCATCAGTGATCCTGGGTACTCCTCATGCTCTTTCATCAACTGGTTCTCCTCTGCTAAACCACCAACATCCTCTAGCAATGTGGATGAAGGATATATCTGACTCTCTGCTAAGATAGATGTAGTGGATCTCTATATAATATCCTCAAGGAGATCCTCTGATCTGGAATCTAATTCTTGAAGGGTTGTATGTGTGCCTTTCAAGAATCCTCGTGTGCTCCCCAAATCATGAATGAGTCAGTCCACCTCCAACTCCTGTTCCCTCAGGGCCCTATGATACATCTTGCCAAATTCCAATAAGTAGTCTTTGTCCATAAAAAATTGCTAGTGGTCAGCCCTCATCATAGTCACTCTCTCCTTGAGACTATGAAATTCATCCATGGAAAATCTCCCATCTGAACTATCATGTGCCATTGATGCCCTCCAACAATAATATGCCACCAATGCATGTGTGTCATCAATGCGCCTAGTGGCTGCCCTGATCATGTCCTCACTGACTCTCAATTGTCCTGCCAAGTACCGAGAATCCTGATCATAGTCTTTTTGAGGTGCTACCTCATGCCCATCACTACTAGTGTCAACCCTGGAGTCCCCAAAAACACTCTCCCCAAAATATAAGGCACTGAACTACCCACCGTCCACTGTGCTACTGGGTCCTCCTGTATGACACTGCAAACCATTACCAACTGCTACCCCCATCCGAATCACACTGTATCCTATATGAGCATTTGTATACTCCTATGCACTCACCCTTCTACTATCATCTGCGCCTGGATCCCATAAATATGTGTCCAGACACGTGCTATGGTCATCCTGACCAATAAGGAGTACATCCTCATCACTGCAGACCGGTCCTGGAAGTAAGTGTCCCATCAAACTGTCAGTCTCCCCAACCTGATCAAACAATGGAGTCTCCAAAAGAAATGACTCACTCTCTTGATCATACTGATGCATATGTGTAAGGTCAACTGTCTGCAATTCATGTCTCTCCTCCTGGGTCTGTGGATCCATATGTCCCTGGTGTGCATCCCTCACACAAGGCTCCTCCATCATATCAGAAATGCCACTGATATCCTCATGTGTCGTGGATATCATGGGTGTCTGAACATATGAAAAATGTGTCATGGTCATCATAGGAAGTGTTATCTCCTAGAAATTCAGCCTCTCAAATCATTCTTTTCACCAAAGTTTGGTCATATCAGTTGTATTGGAAGGGTGACTAGTAGTATTCAAAGTTCACTAAACCAATATTCTCATATTGAAAAGTATCTCAGTTTGAGTTATCTTAAGCATGGGAGTGAGTCCTACATCGAAGAAGAGTCATTATTCCCCTCATTTGTCATATTTAATCATTATGAGACCTTGTCTAAATAAAATCTCCTCACCTCACAAGTTTGTAGCACAAACTTCTTTTTTTACACTGTATGCGCTACAAACTCTTATGTTTTCCACATGGGCGAGTTTTGGTCAAAGATGATTTCTTATTAAGATTTTTGGGTGATGATTGATGGTCTAATTTTATGGTCATGAGCTTACATACATTTTGAAATCAAATTATCAACTTACATGGCTTAATGATGTACCTATTATATCATGATCTTACTAGCTAGAATTTTGCTCTCGGATTTTTGAAAAAACATTTTTGCTTCCTTCCTCATCACAAGTGCTAATTTTGGTTCCAACAGTATACAAAGCATGTATTTGGAGTGTCCTTATGAAGGTACAGGTTCAGAATCTTTGCAGAAGTGTGTATTGGCATATGAGGATCCTAGCAAGCCATTAATTCACAATAATCTACATACCATGCATATTTTGTTTTGTTACAACAAGTTTTGACTGGTCAACAAGTCAACGATGAGTATGGCTATGTTATAGGTGTTGAAAAATATTTTCCTCAAGGTCCTAAAACATCATACATCCATGTATCATTTTTCAGAAAGGTTGTGTGCTTTTCCAATGCACTTGAGCTGCATTTGAAATGACAAACTCTTATTTCTTGCAAAGGAGGTATAAGTGAGGTTTGATGGTAAGATTCAACTTTATTCATGGTATTTGAATGTTTTATTATGTCATATGGTGTTCAGAGACCAATTCCAGCCTTCAATTCACTTTCAAAGTCATTTCTTCATGCACAAAGGTCAAAACAGTCAACTACAGGAGTTTGTAGCGCAAAATGTGTTTTTCCTGTGTATTGTGCTACCAACTCTTCAAACTTTCAACATAAATGAGATTTGGTCAAAATTCGACTTGGAAAGAGGATTTTTGGGTCAATTTGGCCACATGTATTTGAATATAATATCACCCCCCATCAAATCGTGCAGGTGGCACTTCGTTTCCTCAATGGAAACATTCTAGGGATCAAATCCTAGATTGTAGGAATATGACTAAATTTTGGAAATCTGTGTTTTCCTGTTTTAGTCATATTTTTTGGAGATAGATTCCGATGATATGGAAATGTATTTTTAGAAAGTGAGAGAGGTTTTTCGCAATAACTAGCTCCTCTTCAAAAACCTCTCTCATTTTTCCAACAACTATTTGTAATAGGGAGATATAGGTGAATCTTTGAGCATCATTTTCCATAAATTTGACAGTTTGTATTTTCCAGCCACGTTAGAAATTCGGATTTGAGTTGGATTTTTTCAACAAACTAAAATAGGTGAAGAGGTTATGAGATCCATATATTTTGGATCTAAATGAGGATGTAATCTCTATAAAGAGGACCCAAGAGAGGTTCACAATTGAATACTTTTAGACACTCCTTATTGTAAAAACCTTGATATATATTTTGGAATGAAAAGCTTCTTTCAGTGATATTGTTCAGACTTCTATTCATCTTCCTTTTTTTGTACTTGTGAGTTGAATGTCATGTTCATTTCCTGGTTTACTTAATGATTGATGACTTTTATCTTATCTCTGCATTAGTAAACTGAGATCACAAAGCTTATGCTGGTTATTTTCAACCTTTCACATGTGTTTTCAATATACGCGATGCCGTTGGCATAGTTAGCATTCTCCATACACCTATATTTTGAAAACCCTCTGATCAATAGCTCTTGAAGGCCTTATCTTGTCTATATATATTCAAATTATATTTAAGTGAAGAAATGAGTGTGTGAATTATTCATCTTTGATCCAATCTTCAATACATTATTGAACATTCTAATTAAGTTACCAGGCTCTCTTGATATAAAACCTAAAGAGACTCCTGGAGTGATAACAAATTGGTGCTGTTGCTGGGGAAAGGAGTGTGAAGCAAGCTTCCCTGGGAGATGACATAGTCCCAGATTTCGATGATAGACAAAGGCATGGCATCAGTTTGGTTGTAATCTTCTATCTGGCGACTCCATGAAGGACGAATTCAATGGTGACTCCACAATCTTCAAATGTCAAAGGAATTTGCTGCTCTTTTGGCTCAGAGGTTTGCACCTCTCAAATTCTCTGCAGTTTCTGGTTTCCCACATCTAGCACCTCATGTGACAGAATGGGGAGATTTTCTACCTATCTTCAGAGAGAGGAAAGAAGACAATCCTGCATAACACCTCATCAAGTTCCATGAGTGCATGGCTCTGTTAGATCTATAACATGAGGATGTTCGAATGAAGATGTTCATGCATTCATTGAATGGTGATGCATGTAAGTGGTATTTCTCATTATCTCCTTCTAGTATTTCATATTTGAAAGAGTTTCACAGAGTATTCAATGAGCATTGCAAAATGTACTTTTCAGATGAGTTTTTATTTGAAAATTGTTGTGAGGAATATGAATTGAATAAAGAGATTGAAGTTATAGATAGATAAGATTTTCTTCCTCACAATCTTCATCAGCTCTCTAATGATCTTCAAGATGATATGCTTTCACATGACAATGAACTAGAAATGAATAGTGAAGAAGTTGAAGGTTCTCTTACCATCATTAAGTCTGATTGTTATGAATATGAAGAGTTGTTTCCTTTAGCTACAAATGGAGATGATCAGCTGTATTTTGGTCAAATTCCCATTGAAATCAGTGAGGGTAGCCCACAATTTTCATATTTGCAAACAAAGGGAGATTGCAACAGCTATGAGGAACTGTATTTTCATAGATCATCCATTTTTAAGGAGGAACAACAAAAGGACTATCTTTTTCCTTATGTACCTTTTGTTCCAAATTTTGATGGAAAGGTTGATTATGATGAGGAAGAAGGTGGTGTTATTTCAAATATGTTTCAAAATCATATTGCTGATGACTATATGCATAAATCTTCATCTCTTCCATTAGGATTTTATCCTGATGTTCCCATATTTGACAAATATAGTGATGATGAAGAAGATTTTAAAGTTTGTGAAGGCTTGTTGACTAACGAAATATCATCTAGTTCTACATTTCAGCAAGAAGAAGATCATCAATGTAATTATGTTATGGTTGATGATAGTTATGAGTCTGTTGTTCAAAATTCCAATGAAAATCTCCTTAGTTTTGATACATCTTTCAAAGATATCATTGTTGGAGAGAGTAATCAACAGTTCTCTCATGATATATTTTTAAAGACTCATCCTTCATTTGATCATTTTGGAGACAATGATGTAGAAGATCAAAAACATATCTTATCTTTTCTCTCAGAAATTGTCAGTTGTAATCAGCCACCACATCATAGTGATGGATATGAGTCACAGGGATATAGAAAATGGGAAGACATACATGAGCAGTTAATGATTTTGAATCGGTAAGATGGTGATCACGGTTTTGAAGACCATCTCTCATACTCTCTTAAGTTTTCATATTTTATCATATCGCTTGTATTTGACAGTGAGTATGATCTCCTGAAAGAGTTTTTATGGTCACTATTATTCTTTTATTATTATCTTCTAATTAGTGGCATAAAAAGAAGCCTTTCAGTCACAAGTTTACTTGTATGGCTTCATTGGAAGCATGATTTCACTTGATCAACAAGCAATACAATTGATTAGAGTAGGAGTGTACATGAATAAGCTTAGTAGTTGAGCATTGTTTTTCAGTTTTCAATGAATAAGCAAAGTTTTTTTCAGTATATCAGGGTATGACACAAGTGAATATCAAATCTTGAAGGTTTGCAGGGGATTGGTTTCACAGGACCGATGACTCCATAGCCCAATGGACAAGGCAACTGGAAATACTAAGTTCTTGGAAACCTCACAAGGAAGTTTCCATCCCAGTTGGATCCAAATGTTAGCTCCTAGAAATTCATCCTCTCAAATCATTCTTTTCACCAAAGTTTGGTCATATCAGTTGTATTGGAAGGGTTACTAGTAGTCTTCAAAGTTCACTAAACCAATATTCTCATATTGAAAAGTGTCTCAGTTTGAGTTATCTTAATCCTAGGAATGGGTCCTACATCCAAGAAGAGTCATTATTCCCCTCATTTGTCATATTTAATCATTTTTTTTTGTAAATAAAGGGGGTGGTTCCTGTTATATTAAAATAGGCAAAAACAAAATTGCAGGGGAGGCCAGTTGTCCCGCCTAAGCAGGAAACCGGGACAGTTGGGCACTCCAGTCCACGTGTTATCCAGTTTACAGAGTGAGCAAAATACATGCATGATGTCTCTGCAACGTCCCGCCCGAAGGAAACCAGGACGTGCAGGCAGAGTCTGAAAACTAGCACTATTACCTAAGGCTAAGAGACAACTATAGTTTCCTAGCTTAACACTTAAAATGAAAGATCTATGCCATAAACAAAGACTAGAAATGCAAGTCATGGAACCTATGAACCCTGGTAAGTGTCGTCGTCCATTGCTGCGTGCCTCCATCTAGCAGGGAAGGCGTAAAATCTAGCGCAGGTCGGGCACTGTTTCTTCGGTGCGGCTCGCGAGTGGGCTGCATAAAACATGTCTATCCGTTGCTCTAGGCGTGCCATGCGGAAGACCTGATCCCCCAGCAACTTTCGTATCTCGAAGAGGAGACTGAGAAGGT
>ML817810.1:268906-287474 GCA_009831015.1 Picea engelmannii | reverse complement strand
TCTAGTAGGAGGGCACTCAGGATTTTTGAAAACCTACCATAGAGTCAAGAAGGATTTTTTTTGGGATGGCCTTAAAACTGATGTTCAAAGGTTTGGGGCAGAATGTTTGGTTTGCCAACAAAATAAGGTGGAAACAATTAAGACCCTGGGTATTTTACAAGCATTATCCATCCCAAGTCAGTGTTGGGAGGAGGTTTCCATGGATTTCATCACAGGGTTACCCTGATGAACAACCAAGAAATTTCCCAAAAGGGTTTTTTGAACGAGTTGACCTACAACCTAGTAATGTCTTTAGGGTCATCCGTGAGATTCTCCAAGAAATCAGGAAAGAGGTATAGGTCGTTGTCATTATATTTTAGGAATTCCCCATGATCCTCTCCTTTTAAAATAAGTATTGGCTCAGGGAGCTTCAACATATTACATAACACTTGAGGTGAAAGAGAGATGGGAGAATGGTATTGAAGTTGAATAATCTGTTGACTCGGTATGCATTTCTCAACCCACCATGCAATCAATTCCTTGTAGTCGAAAACCTCAAGGACACACCCTGGATGAGAAATTCTGGATGTCCACATCACTTTCTTATGATCAAAAGGGGATGAATAGTAAGAATACACTCTAGACCATTGAAATTTATGGTCCTCATGCCCAAAAATATTCAAAGTATCACCGCAAAATTGTTGTCGAGCTACTGTGGCCATAAGTTGATGAGAGTGTTCCTTTAATCCATATAATATTTGTAATGAGTGCTTGAGAGAGATAACAATAATACAATTTT
Source organism: Picea engelmannii (assembly GCA_009831015.1). Lineage (NCBI taxonomy): Eukaryota > Viridiplantae > Streptophyta > Pinopsida > Pinales > Pinaceae > Picea > Picea engelmannii. Next base: position 286,696 of record ML817810.1, on the reverse strand, counting down.
TGGGAAATCGTTCTTTAATGCGGTTTAATGAGAATTCTCCCTGAGCCCTTCGTTTATTAATGACAATATTTACAGAACTTGCATGATGCATTATTAGCAATAAACCATACTAAATGTGTATTGGGAAAAGCACAAAGGTGGAGGGGACGAATGAGAGCGATTAGGACTTGGGAACTTTTGTGAACCCACCAACCCGGGAACCCATAGTTGTGAATGGTAGAAAATAAACTAAGTTTTGGGGGTGGTTGGTCGGACTTGGATACAAGAGAAATGAAAAATTTGGGAGCTTGATACCTGCAACCAGTCTGGCGGTCATAATGTAGATTGCGGATATTTGGGTCCAAAATGGATATCGCGAAACTTGGAATATGAAAGCTTGAACCCGTGGACCCGCGATTGCAGAAACTGTTAATTATAGAATAATACGGTGGTAAGATGGAATCATGATATGATAATATGGATGGAGATGAATATCCGCGAGTCTGCCAACTCATGAACCCGTTGTTTTGAAAAACGAATAAGTATAGTAACTAGAAAGGGAAAATAAAAGGGGAAATGAGGGTAGGTATAGAAGAGGGAAAATAAATGGAAAAAAGAAGTTGGGAAAATAGAAAGGGGAGGGAAAATTCGGAAGCGGGACTTGATCTCAACAGTATTTTAGGATACTTAGAAACTTAGAATTTAGTTAAGAGAAACTTGTTCTAATGCTTCTTTAGGTAAAGTGTGTTTCTTTAGTGTGCATTGTAATTACCTAATTTGATGGTCACAATTATGTTCTAGACATAAAGCGATCCAGTGATTCATCTTCTCATTGATACCGATGACTATATTTATCCATAATTAACACCCAATTGGTCCATGATATCTACTTAAAGAGCATGGAGTGCCATTTGCTAATGATCAATCATGAGAAATTCATATGCAAATTATTTTCCTTTTTCATTAATATGATGCCTCAAGTGGTTAGATTAGATAAGACCATGGATTGTTTCTGTCTCTAAGGGTTTTGACCATGTAATAAACTGGTGTATTGATTTTTTATCTAATTGTTTGAGTGGTTTTCTTAATGTTTTTGACTTGTGTTGATATACCATGTTTATTGAACATGGATAGCTAAAGGCCCTTTACTCAATTACAATTCTCATATTTATGCTTGAGGCCATAACCTTTTAGTTCCAAACACTTTTCATTTCCTTTCGTAACTCAAACACTTTTAAAATTAATAAATGGATAATAAATGACACTCTATCATCAAAATACAACCCAAGTGTCAGAGTTTGAATATTCAAAGTCATATCGGAAAAATAAAGACGTGGAATAAAATTTGTCCTTTCTTCATTGTGCTTTGTAATTGAATTAATTTAGCTCCTTAAAATAAATATTATTTTATGAAATTTGGAGAGTATATAGGAGAATATGTCCTATAGTTTTTTAAAATTTTCGTGCCATAAAACTAAATATTAGTTGTGTTCAAGTCAAAATATTGAACCCTTGTTTCTAGAAAATTATGTGTGTGGTCTCTAAACTGATGTGCTACTTATATTCGATACATTTTTATTAAATTTGTTGAGTATATAAAGGAATGTTTCCTATAAAACATATAAAAATTTAATACCTGAACTTCAAAGTATGAGAGTGCACTGATCAAATAACCAAACCTCTATTAGTGCTTAAATAAAATATGAAAATTACTATGTATTGGTTCAAGATATCTATGTAGTATCAAAACTCAATAAATTTGGCTAAAAAATTGTGATCATGTATAGACATGTGTCATTAACATCCTATGCAAATTATGAATATTATTTCCAATAAACGAGTGCACAAAAATCAAAACATCGAGTCACCATCTATAGAAAAATAGAATTATGAAATTTTACTACATTCTAGTTATGGACTTGGGTATGGGCTCTAAAATCTATATATAATTTTGAAATTTGGTGTGAAGGTACAATATTATATTCTCTACAACATATTCAAAATTTATCATATGATTACAATAGATGAGTGTGCGATGATCAAAATAATGAACTCCTATCACTATTGAAAGTATGGAAAAATTAGAAATTAAACATAGAATTAGGTGTGAAATATTTCCAAAGCCCTAGGGATGCTCTTTCATAAAACACCTCTGGTTGGAAAATTTTGTCCATATTTCTAAAAATATCGGTGAAAAAATGTTACATACTTGGTACTGTCCTCCACCAATCTATGCTACTAGCATCCACAACATTTCCTTCAATATTTTGACTTCCTACTTCTATGCATCTACTCCGCGTTCTTCCATTCTTTGTGACTTTAGTCCATAGTGCTTCACTACTCCCCTTTCCCTCAATAAATAATGCCTATTTCCTTACACCACTCCCACTTAATGGTTCTTATTAACAACCCATCATCCCTCTTACACACCATTTCCAGTGCTTGCTACATTAACTATATCCACTTCATTTACCTTATCTAATCCATTTCATGAAAACTTTCCAAAACACATAACATTATGGAAATGACAAACTTCCTTTTCCTCCTCCAAAATTGTTGTTACTATAACACCAATGCTTTACTCTTATTTTTCTTCAACCCATTTCTCTATAGGATATTTCTACTCTACTTCCTTCACATATGCCAAGAACGGACCCACTATCACTTTCCCAACATTCTCCACTTCTTCATTCAAAGGATGTAAGTTAAATTTCTTCCCATATTTCTCAAAATGGTAGGTATTATTCTCACATCATGCATAACTCTTGTATCAAACTTCCATCCTCTTCCCCAAAAACTATGACAATCATCCATGGGAAAAATGTTACATATAATTTTATCACTATAACCCCCAGTATTAAAATTAATCAAGTACTACTTTTTCATGATAACCTTATCCCCATTTTGTAACCATGATGCTCTATATTCTTTTGCATGATGGGTAATCTTCAAATTCAATTTCTAAATAGCCTTAGTAGATACTAAAGTTTTTGAACTACAACCATCAATAACCAAATTACATCACTTACCTCCTATATTGAATTTGATTCTGAATATTATCTTCCTCTATTTTAGTTCTTTGTCAATGTTTTTCTTAGGTTGTAATAATATTTCCCACCTCATCAAATTTCTCTCCTACTTCGACCTTGTTGATTTTTCTATCTGAGATAATATGAGATGATATATCATTGATGTATTATTAAAATGCTGAGTGTTCCATGTATAGAGAACATATGGTGACCATCCATGAAAGGATGTGTCCCTTGGATAATAAATAACTACTTATTTATTATATATATTTATACTTTATACCTTATATATATATTTGGAAGAATGTCTTCCCGATGTTGTCCAAACATCAACACTCCCTCTCAATGAGGGAGACATTTTTCATCATTCCAAAACTTGTCTCTAAATATACACAATTCACTCTAGACTCGTGACAGTTGTGTGTCAGTCTCAGGAGATGCCTCTCTCCCCCCTTAACCGAGGGGAAACTCCTTCTGCAGCTCTCCCTCTAAACCAATAGACTCTCTCTGATATCAGGCTCACTCTAGGTTCGCATGTGACCCAGATTTTATGAGCAGAACGAAATGAATATAGATTATTAATAGGTGCTTAACAAAAAATAACAAAGATACAATAAAACAGATTTTCTATTCAATAAGGAAATAAGTTGAAACTGTAAAATGCAACGGAAAACAAGTTTGTTGTAATGGCGGTGGCTTATCTCTAAGAAGAGATGTGACGGTTGCACTCATTGCAAGAAGATATTACAATGAGGCTCTAAGGCCTTTTTACAATAAAAAAGAATGCCAAAAACACTAGACATCCAAAAACCTAACCCTAGGAGATGAAGCGCCAAAAGTCATGTGGGCCCCATTTGGGTAAGTTAGTACATCAACTTCCCGGGGTTGTAACTTTTGCATATGATCTCCGTTTTAGGCGCATGATAGCTTGTTGGAAAGGTATCATCGAGGAGATTCATTTTTGGGGAAACATCAAAGAAACTTCTATGTTGCCCCCCATTTTTCCCAAAAACGTCATTTAGGGCCTCAAAACGGCTCCGAAAGTTTCAGGACCTAAAAAACTGCTAAAAATAGTAAATTACCAAAATTGCCAGAAAACTCTTTTGAGCTAGTTGGAAAAGGTGGGTGGCCACCATTATCCACCTGGATCAATCCTCCCTCCCTAGGAAGAAATGGTCTCCATTGCGTTGAGTTCCCCCATCAGATGAGGAAATTTCTGTTGAATTTGGCCCCGGGTGAGCCACTTGCCTTGGTGCAGGAGATGCCCTACTTTGATGACTCGATAAAGATGGATCCTTTGCTGTCAAGTGCCCTTGATCCGTGTGTCCACAATCTGATCACTGGATTCCTATTGTATGCAGTTGGGGTTGATCTCTGTTGGTGTCAATTATTTTGTTACTTCTGATGTGTCCAATAATGGTGATAAATAAGGGCGAAGGAGATCCACGTTGAACATTGGGTGTACACCAAGGAAAGGAGGAATGTTGAGCTCAAAAGAATTATCCCCCATAGCCTTGGTGATGGTGTATGGCCCATAACAGAATCAGTGAAGCTTCCAATGGGGTCCTGTAAGGTGTTGTTTCTACAAGTGAAACCAAAATTTGTTGCCCACCTGAAACTTATGTGGCACCCGATGTTGATCATGGCGCTGCTTGTACTTGTCATTGAACTTTTGTAGGATATCCTGAACCCGTTGGTGGATGTGCTAGATCCGCTCAATGAATAGGGTGGCTTTGTCAGCTTTAGTTGGAGCAGGAGATGAGTCGGTCGAGGTGACCGCAAGGGGAAGTGCAACATCTATGGGACCCAATGGCTGGAATACCAACCCCACCTGAAAGGGGCTATGTCTGATTGAGCTATGCAGGGATCGGTTGTAGCTATGCTAGACATAGGGAGGGCTCTCGTCCCTTGTGCAAGGGTGATTGGAATTATACATGCGAAGGATATGCACAATCATTCAATTTACGACCTCAATTTGGCCATCTGTCTAGGGGTGGAAGGTCATGGATTTGGTGAGCCTGGTGTCCAGCAGTGACCAAAGACTCGACCAAAATGTGATAAGAAATCAAATGTCCTGATCTAAGACAATGGTTTGTGGGATTCCAAAATGTACCCAGACTCGTTCAAAGAATAGCTTGGCAGTGGCCTTTGCTGTGATGCTCTTCTTGTAGGCAACACAAATTGCCATCTTATAAAAGTGATCAACAACCACAAAAACACAGTCATTTCCCCGCTTGGTGGATGGGAGGCCTGACATGTAGTCCATTGATATGGATTCCCATGGCCTGTCAGGAGTTGGAAGAGGGGTGTAGAGGCCCTATTTCTTAGTGGTCAGTTTGGAAATAACATAGGTAGTGCAGGACCTGATATACTTGCTGACCTCCTGTCAAAGTTTAGACCAGTAGAAATGTTTCATTAGCATCACCCCTGTCTTTTCAATGTCGAAGTGTCTTGCCACCTGATTGTAGTGGGATTTCTAGATTAGCTTCGCTCACTCGCTTGATGGAACATATATATGGCCCAAACAACACAACAACCCATCTTAAATATGGAAATTATCGACAACTACATTTGCACCCAACATTTGGTAGGTGGTGGAGAAGTTCGGGTCTGTCTCATAGAGTTGGGGCCATCTAGAGGTCTCACGGCTACAAGAGTCTAGAACTGTGGTGAGTATCGCGACTGGCATTCTGCTGAGGCAATCAACGACACGATTGGTGATTCTTGTTTTATACTTGATGTTAAAGTGGAATTTCTGCAAGTATGTGGACCACTTTGATCGCGGTCATTCTGCAATTTTCCTTGTGTCTGCATGAATTGTAGTGGCTTATGATTCGTTTGGATGACTATCTCCTTCCCAAGAATGTAATTTCTCCAATGGCAACATTCTTGAACAATGGAGTACATTTCTTTGTCATAAGTAGGGTACTTATAGACAACATCTGGTAGTGTCTCACTATGATAGTCCATGGGGTGGCCGTGCTAAGTGAGAATGGCGCCCACAACATAGTCTGAAGCATTTGTCTCGATCTCAAAGGGCTGTTGTAGGTATGGTAGTGAAAGTAATGGGGCTGAGAAAAAGTGCTACTTCAAATCATCGAACGCTTGTTGCTGGGACTAGGCCCACGCAAATTTATCCTTACCACCACCTCTGGTTATTTGGCTCAGGGCCAATGCAATATGGGAGAATCCCAACATGAACCTGCGGTAGAAATTGGCAAGGCCTAAGAAGCTCTGAAGCTCAGTGAGTGTGGTTGGGAATAGCCAGTCATGGATGACTTGGATCTTGGATGGATCCACATGTACTTCATTTTGATCAACGATGTAGCCGAGTTAATGGACCCTGTCCATGCCGAAAGAGCATTTTTCCAAGTTTGTGTATAGCTTGTGCTACTGCAGGGTGTGCAGAACCTACTGAATATGCTACAAGTGTTCGACCCAAGTCTCGCTGTAAATGAGAATGTCATCCAGATACACCACTACAAAAGTATTGGTGAATGGTCACATGATATCATCCATCATCCTCATGAAAGTGGCTTGAGCATTTGTCAAACCAAAGGGCATGACCAACCATTCAAAAAGGCCTTCCTTCGATGTGAAGGCAGTCTTCCATACATCTATCTGTTCTATCAAGACTTGGTGGTAGCTAGACTTTAGATCAATCTTACTAAAGTATTTTACCCCTGTGAGTTGATCAAGGAGGTTGTCGATTCGGGGAATCAGGTACTAGTTTTTGAATGTGATTTTATTCAGATTCTGGTAATCAATGCAGAGTCACCAGGTTCCATATTTATTTTGTACCATCGTGATTGGGATCCTATAAGGTGATGAGCTGGGATGGATGTGCCCCTTGTGGAGAAGTTCTTGGATCTGTCGCTTGATTTACTCATTATATAACAAAGAGCATCGATAGACTTGCCCATTAGGAAGCAATGTGTTAGGGGTTAGATCAATGGGGTGCTTGACCTAGCAGTGCATAGGTACCCCGGTAAGTGAGGAGAAGATATCCGAGTATTCTTCCACGACCTTATCTACTTTCTTCTGTTGTGTGAAGAGGTTGACTGCAGAGACCCTGGATGTGGTTGTGATCTTTCTCACATTCTAAGAGTGAATCATGAAGAAGACAAAATTCCCCGTCTGAGATGCGACCTTCCTACATTTCTTAGTAGATATCAAGGAAATAACACTAGGTGGGACTGCCTCAGGTATCCTGTACAATTTCTTGTTCAAAGTAATAATAACACTATGAGGCCTAGACTCATATACAACATGATTTTTCCATAAATAAGGTTGGCCCAAAATAACATCAAAAACTTTGAGAGGAGAAACATCACACAATACCTTATCTTTGAAGGGCTTGATGTCGTATGATAGTCAACACTTTTGGCTGACATGAAGATCGCTTCCTTGGTGGAGCCATCCAATGGTGTAGGGTTGTGGGTGCGGCGTTGTCAACAAGTCTAGCTGCTTGATGACCTTTGCTGAGATGAGGTTCTTATGGCTTTCACTATCAACGATGAAGTGCAGGGGGGTGCCTTTTACCCACATCTGTGAATGGAAGAGGTGCTCTCCTTCTTCTGGCTCGTCTGGTTCACCAGGCTAGAGCTTGGTGGTAGCAACGATGGCATTGGGTTCCGTGTCAATGATCCATCTTCCCCTTTCTGGTTCTGATTCAGAGTCAAAACCACGTCTGATTCAGAGGCATTCACTTCGGCCACCAACGACTTCTTTGTGTGAAAGTCAACAGTGTTATGCCAAGGGATCTTATGGAAGTCGCACTACTTCTCGGTGTCTTTCTTTATCTTTTCGATGTCCTTCTTTTCTTGCGGCTTGGACTAGTTTTCCTGATACTGCCTATATTTTCTCTGTCCTTTTTTCTGTGGGTTGGGGCTTCCCTTTCCTGGATTTTGTTGTGAGGGGTTCCTAGGCCCAAATTGCTGCATCTTTTGTTTGAGCGTTTTCCAGATTTTGATAGCATATCGGCAGACCGCGCCCAAGGATGAGATGTCTAGAAATTCCATTTCGGTTTGGATGTATCTATGTAGATCATCGTGATATTTGAGCACCAGATGTCTCTTTGAATCTTTGATACCCAACTTGGTGCACATGGTATAGAAGATATTTCTGAAATATGGCACTGCTTGGTCTCTTTTTTGCCGCAGTGTGGTCATTTGGTATACAAGTCGTCATAACTTCCGACAGGGTAGTATTGTTCCTTAATAACATCCCTGAAGGATTCCCAAGTGGATGTGACTGTAAATAATGAGGGTTCCTCTATTTCCTTTTGCTCACAGAAAGTTTCCCACCAATATTTGACATGGGGAACGACTTTGAGGAGTGAAAAAGTAATCTTTTCTCTATTTGAAAAGTTATGGACAAAAATATACCCTTCTAGTAGATTCAACCACTTGTCTACAGAATTTGTGTCTATCTATCCTTCAAATATAGGAATATTGAAGTTTATTTGTACCTTGAAGGGGGTGGCACCTCCGCTCGAAGAATATGCATCGCCTATTGGTAGCCGCCGAAGGGTTTGCGTGAAACTATCCATTATCTCAGTCCTTTGTTGCGTGAGGGATTCCTCAAGAAACATTTTGAAAGGATATCCTGTCCCATCATCTTTATTTTCTCCTTCCATGAGAGGTCTCTTGGGCATGCGAGAGATTTTGTCCTCAAGAGAAACAAGCTCGAGACCCAAATATTTGTACTCCAACCTCGTTGGGGACATGCATTAAGACGACAAGGAGCAGACTGCTCTGATACCCTTGATCTGGATTTTATGAGAAGAACAAAATGACTACATATTATTAACATGTGCTTAACAAAAAATAACAGAGATACAGTAAAACTAGTTTTCTATTCAATAAGGAAATAAGCTGAAACTATAAAATGTAGTGGAAAACAAGCTTGCTGGAATGGTGGTGGCTTATTCTTGATAAGAGATGTGACGACTGCATTCATTTGCAAGAATAGATTACAATGAGGCTCTGAAGGAATTTTTACAATAAACAGGAATGCCAAAAACCCTAGACATCCAAAAACCTAACCCTAGGAGATGAAGCATCAAAAGTCATGTGGGCCCATTTGGGTAAGTTAGTACATCAACTTTCTAGGGTTGTAACTTTTGCATACGATCTCTGTTTTAGGCGCATGATAGCCATTTGGAAAGGTATCATCGAGGAGATTCATTTTGGGGGCAACATCGAAGTTCCTCAAAACAACTCCAGAAGTTTCAAGACCCGAAAACTGCTAAAAATAGTAAATTACCAAAATTGCCAGAAAATGTTGTTTAGGGCCTCAAAACAACTTCGGAAGTTTCAGGACTCGAAAAACTGCTAAAAATAGTAAATTACCAAAATTGCCAAAAAAACTCTTTTGAGCCAGTTGGAAAAGGTGGGTGGCCACTGATATCCACCTGGATCAATCCTCCCTCCTTAGGAAGCAATGGTCTCCATTGTGTTGATTTCCCCCATCATATGAGGAAATTTCTGTTGAATTTGGCCCCGGGTGAGCCACTTGCCTTGGTGCAGGAGCTTCCCTGCTTTGAGAACTCGATAAAGTTGGTTCCTTTGATATCAAGTTCCCTTGATCTGTGTGTCCACAATCTAATCACTGGATGCCTGTTGTATGCAGTCGAGGTTGAGATCTGTTGGTGTTAGTTGTTCTGCTACTTTTGAGGTGTCCAATAATGGTGGGAAATAAGGGTGAAGTGTTGGAAATACTAAAACAACTGAGAGGGGGGGTGAATCAGTTGTTTATGATCTTAAACAATTTTATACATTTTAATTAATTTTAATCTTCCTTCAAGTGATCATCAACAGTATACAGCATATGAACAGTAAAAGTAAAGACCATCAGTCACACATAAAGTATACACAGAGACAGATTTTCATGAGGAAATCCATAAAGGGAGAACACCTCTTCTTCTTCGAAATGATAGGCAGTCTTTTTCAGTTCTGTACATTATTTACAATTGAGCACCAACTCGATGTGAGGCTACTACCTCTGTTTTACAAGCTGCAACTTGTTTGAGAGCACAAACTCTCTGATTTCTCTAGCACCCACTAGAAGGAAGCACCAACTCCCTGAATATTCTGGCACCAACTAGATGGAAGCACCAACTTCCTGAATGTTCCAGCACCAACTGGATGGAAGCACCAACTTCTAGTTACATAGGCTCCAACCTGCATAACATAGAACACTAGTTCTCCCTTGCACCTCCCTGCCACCCTGGTTTCTCTGGTTGCAACCAGATGGAAGCTACAACTTCCCGTGTTCAAGCTCCCACTTGAACCTCTAAGGACAACAGTCCTCTCGAGCACCTCCCAAACACCCTTAAATATCAAATAATGAATACACAGACAATCACCCAGATAAATCAATTCTTACCTTCCTTTCTCTGTTCTGTAAATCTAGTCTTCTGTCCACTGTTCTGCAGCTCTACTCTTCCTCTGTCTGTTCAGCAGGTATGCTCTGCATCAACTCGTGCTCTCATTCTTCTCTTCTTCAACTCTCAATTATTATGCTCTGCATTTCATCTCACCCTTCACATATGCTCAATCTCTTCCTGCGCATCCTCTTCGTCTCTATTCTTACAGTTTCATTCTTTTTCCCTTACTGAATGACTAACCCGACACAGTCTATTTCATCTTCTTTTATACACAAGAACACGACGGTTCAACTTCCCAACTCCTTAGGCAAAATGTCGACAACTATATAAGCAACTGAAATGCCAACTGAAACACTAACTGATTTGCAATCATGAGTTCGTTTTGCTATGATCTTCATCGACCCTGATCGACGGTCCATGATCTCGATGAATCAATGGTCCAGATATTTTCGAGATCTCGCATCTCGTTGTTCCTTAGTTGGAGGTTCTCGTCACTCCAAGTCACGATAGGCAAAGCTTCGATATGGAGCTCAAATCAATGATCCACGTTCTTGGTGATCCGACGGTCCTGATATTTTCGCGATCTCGCATCTCGCTGTTCCTTAGTTGGAGGTTCTCGTCACTCCAAGTCGCGATAGGTGAAGCTCCGATATGGAGCTCAGATCAATGATCCACATTCTTGGTGATCCGAAGGTCCTGATCTTTTCGCGATCTCACATCTCGCTGTTCCTTTGATGGAGTTTCTCGTCACTCCAAGTCGCGATAGGTGAAGCTCCGAGATGGAGCTGGATCAACGGTCCAGAATCTTGGTGTATTGACAGTCTAGATCTCTTCGTGAATTCACATCTCATAGTTCCTGTGATGAAGGGTCTCATCACTCCAAGTCACGATAGCCGAGACTCCGAGATGGAGTTACATCAATGGCCCAGATCCACGCTTGATTTAACGGCTGTGATTGAATCACCATTTCACATATTCTGATTTTGCATTTCTTGTTGTAGTGTCTTTTTCACTCCATGTCGCGATTCATGAAACTCCGATATGTGTCCATCTGCTGACGTCACACGTGAATTGACACGTGTTTAATACTACCACGTGTCACTCTGATTCATGACTTACATGTGCCTGAAATGTTAAATCAGTCTGACACTTGTCATTACCTGATTGTGCCACGTGTCCCTAGCTGACGTGGTCTGCTATCGTGAGTTGGGTCGACGGTATAGATCACTTCTTGGTCTAACGGTTCATATTCAATCGCGATTTCACATATCGCAAAATCGGGGTTCTTGATGCATTGGTTTCTTTGCCTCTCCTATTGGCGACATAAGTCACTCCTGGATTTCTAGCAGGAGCAGAGCCCGACGCCCATCAGTTTTATGTCACGGTTGTTCATAGATGGGTGATCAAATGGTGGGAAACTCAAAACAATAGTTTTCCAACTCTAAAACTATGCCAGGTATGCATGGGCAAGTGAGGTCTTGCGTAAACTTCAGACAGTGAGTTGTAGTAAAGGGTGAATAGGTGGAAGACTTATATAAGAGAAAAGCAGAGGTCTGTTATTAACATCGGGTTTCTAATAGGCTTAGGAAGAAGATGTCTAAATGCAATATCATCTTACATTCAAACACAAGGCCAGAGAATGCAATAATGCAACAACAAATCATTTATCATAGCAGAACTGCAATAATTCGCACGAGTCGTTCGTTCACGAACTCTCTTAGCATAAGACAAAAATCAGATGGAGTAAGAAAAACTGTCTGTCATAAAACAAGATATCTCATATACAGATGCATAACCAACAAACTAGAATATGAGTTAAAACATTATAGTAGGGAGCTCTGCTCAACCATCGATCCTTTACAAAATGGAAAAAATGCCTACATATAGCCAAAACAAAACAACAACAGCGGAAACGAGAAGCTGCATTAAAACTTTGCAGACATGCCTTCTGACAGTCTGTGCATGCAGACTGGATGATCGTGCACCTATGACAGACGCCATCTTAACTGCGCGTGGCTCTAGCAAGGGGAGTAGTTGATCCATTAAGTGTCGAGCTAGCGTGTGCAGTCTTCCTTCGGCTAGTCGAGAACTCAGGCATGGCTTCTCTGGAAGAATGGTTACACAGGACCCTCCTAAGTAGACTGCTGGTCAAACCCTCCATGCCTTATATTTAAGGAGTGAGGCAAGGTTTCAACCACCTCCTCCTATCTTCATTTATTTTGAGCAAAAACCAGGCTCGAGGACAGGCCTGATGGCAATTGGAAGTTGCGACGGACCTCCCTACGTAGCTCTTTTCTTTCGCCCCCCAAGTGACCATGGGCTGTGACCCTATGCCTAGATTTAAGGACACTTTCGACGCTTCAGGATTCGCGGATGAGAAAAGAGCGTGTCTCTTTTCCTTCGAAATAGTGATGGGCAAAATACCGGGAGACCCTGATGGTTGCCGCGTGTTCCCCCACTGATCTGAGGGTTCTGAATTGATTCAGCAATGCTGCGGGCCCCGGTGGACACATGATAACACAAACGCCTCTCCTCCGGGCTTGCTTCCTTTACGACCAGGCGCCAAAACCACGGGCCCGATTTTGGGCGCTATCGGCATTTCAGGGTTCGGGGTTTAGAGAAGTGAAGTGACGAGGAGCGCTTGCCCCTCGAACTCCCGAATGCCGACGTGACACAGATGTGCGTCGCGTGTCCTTCAGATGAATGGCCTAGATAGTGCGTTATTATAAAAGGGGGTTGCCCCCCATTTGCAGGCTCGCTTGATGTGACCTGGCGCTAAGACTGTGAGCTCGGCTTTGAAGATCACTCATTGACATTTCAGGGTTCGGAGTTTCGGGATGTGAAATGACGAAGGAATTTTACCCCTCGAACTCCTGAATGCAGATATGCCGATGCGACCAGATCTTGCACCATGCGTCAATGGATAGGATGACCTAGACTTAGCTTTAAAATATAGGCTCTTTCTCTTACGCTATATATCGGGTAACTTAGCAGCCCCAAAATCCCGATGACCGTTGATCTATTATTATGGATGAATCCAGGCCGTTGACAATGTAAGTTCACCCGCTCATTTGATTGGAAGCCATAAAACAAGATTTTTCCATGCTGCGCTCGGGCGCTTCTTGTGTAACTACAGACCTGAATGCTCTTGAGCCTAGGACAAGAATTATCGCTAACATCTCCAAGTCGCGATCCCTGAAACTCCGATATGAGCCATAATCAACGGTCTAGATTCATTCTTGATTCAATGGCTGCAATTGCATTGCGACATTGCATATCGCGAAATCAGGGTTCTTGAGGTCAAGTGATTTTGTCATTTCAAAGTCCCGATCCCTGATACTCCATGCAGAGGATCAACGGTCTAGATCTCATTCTCGATTCAATGGCTATGATTGAATCACGATATCACATATCATGAAATCGAGGTTCTTGATGTCAAGTGTTCTTGTCACTTCAAAGTCCCGATCCCCGATACTGACTGGAATTAACGGTCTAGATCAAAGATTGATCTGACGGCTCAGATTTCATCGCGATTTTCATATTGTGATTGTGCCCACTTCTCCTTGCACTTTAAAGACCGTGCATATTCTCCTCGATCCAATGGTGGTCGAACCCTGCGCTCGGATCTGATGGCTGAGATCTGTCTCCCTCTTCAACGATCAAAGATTCTTCTTCTCAAGAGATTCTTCTCAAGCTTTCGCTCATTCGCTGCCTTCGATAATTCACCTCTTTGAACTTGTCTTCTATTTGCCTGTCATCTTCACTGTTTCCATCAATGAAAAGCATTGCATTCGCTGTCTGTTAACTGAATTTGCCAACAATATCCCCCTTTGGCATTGATGGCAACACAAGCACCCACATGTATCACCCACATGTATTCAGATCTTATCACCCATATGTATTCAAATCTTCTCTCCTACTCTTTTCTCCCCCTTTGACATCAATGTCAAAGAAGAACCATTCTTCCCCTGATCTGTTATAAAAACATACTCCCCCTGTCAGCTATAAGCATCTTGGAAATACACCAGATATTCAATAAGCACCCCCCCTGACCAGGTGCACATATTAGACACAAGAGATTATAACCCCCAACTTTTGACGAAGATATCCAAAAGGGGTTGCTGCTAATGGTTTAATAAAGATATCAACAATCTGTTCTGTATAAGGTATATAATTCAGTTGAACAATTCTGTTTGTAACTTGTTCTCAGAGAAAATGGTACTTTATTGGAATATGCTTAGTCTTGGAATGAAGAACAGGATTCTTGGAGACACTAATAGCACTGGTGTTATCATAGTGAATTGGAATGGGATCAGTGTAATTTACCTTCAGATCTACAAGAGTTTGTATCATCCATAAAATTTGTGTGCAGCAAGTAGAAACAACAATATATTGTGCCTTTGTAGTAGATAAAGAAATGGATCCCTTCTTTTTACTAAGCCATGCAACTAATGAGTCACCTAGAAAAAATGCTCCTCCACTGGTGCTTTTTCTCTCATCAACATAGTTTGCCCAGTCTGCATCTGAATAAGCAGTTAACTGAAAATTATGATTTCTAGGATACCACAGTCCATAAGTCATTGTTCCCCTCAAGTATTTAAATATTCTCTTGACAGCTACCAAATGACTTTGTTTAGGAGCAGACTGAAAACGACCTACCATTCCAACAGCTTGCATTATATCAGGACGGGATGCTCTGATGTACAGAAGACTGCTTATCATTGAACGATATGTCCTTTGATCAACATCAGGTGAGATATCATCTTTGCTCAGCTTGCAATCAACCACCATAGGTGTGCTGACTGTAGAGGAATCTTCCATCTGAATTTTTTTCAATATCTCTTTCAAATATTTTTCTTGAGAAATAAAAATTCCTGCAGAGCTTTGTTTTACTTGTAAGCCAAGAAAATATGAAAGTTCTCCTATCATGGACATTTCAAATTCTATTTGCATAGAATTAAAAAACCACTGGACAGATGATTGATTAGTACAACCAAAAATAATATCATCTACATAAACCAAAACAACTAGTAAATCATCACCTTCAGACTTAATGTAAAGGTTACTGTCAACAGTACCTTTCTTGAACCCTTTTTTCTTGTAGAAATTTGTCCAGTCTATAGTACCAAGATCGTGGTTTTAGTCCATATAAGGCCTTCTTCAGTTTACAAACATAATTAGGATTGTCTATCAATGAAAATCCTTTAGGTTGCTCCATATATACTTCTTCCTCTAGATCTCCGTTAAGAAACACTGACTTAACATCCATCTGATAAACTTTGAAATTCTTATGACAAGAATAAGCAAGAAACATTCTGATAGCTTCCAATCTTGCCACTGGTGAAAAAGTTTCATCAAAGTCCTGACCTTCAACTTGTGCATATCCTTTACAGACCAATCTGGCTTTATCTCTAACAACTTGACCTTTGTCATTCATTTTATTCTTGAACACCCATTTAGAACCTATTACATTCTTATTTTCAGGTTTAGAAACAAGCTCCCAAGTATTGTTCTTCTCAATCTGATCAAGCTCTTCATTCATTGCTCTAATCCAATTATCTTCCTGGCTAGCTTCCTCAAAATTTTTAGTTTCAGTCATAGATAAAAAGGCAACATGAGATTGTTCTGAGTCCTTAATCAGTTTCCTTCTTGTCTAAACTCCTTCATTTATATCCCCAATTATCTGATTTTCAGTATGATTCTTTCTAAAAATTCTGAGAGGAGATTTTGCTTCTTTCTGCTGATTTGTGTCAGTTTGAATGTTCATATCTTCATCTGATATAGACTCTTCTCTTTCTAATCCTTGGACCTTTTCATCTTCATCTTCAACTATATCTTCTGTTCTTGGTTCAACACTGCTTACATTTCTGACTGGGATTTCTTCATCAACTTTTATATCTATACAATCAACTAGTTTGTGCAGTATTTTATTGTAGCATTTGTATCCTTTAATGTTTGTAGCATAACCCAAGAAGATACCTTCATCTTCCCTTTCATCATATTTTCCAATATTTTCATCATTGTTCTTGATATAACATGTACTCCCAAAAACCTTAAAATGCTTGATTGAAGCAGGTCTTCCAAACCAAAGTTCATAAGGAGTCTTGTCACTGTGTGGTCTGATATGAGCTTTGTTAATAATATGAACAACTGTATGAATTGATTCCACCCAATATGTCTGAGGTATGTTCCTTTCATTCATCATAGATCTTTCCATTTGATGTACTGACCTATTCTACCTCTCAACAACTCCGTTTTGCTGTGGAGTCCTTGGGATTGTGTACTCTCTTTTGATCCCATGCTTATCACAGAATTATTTGAAGTTATCTGAACTGAACTCTCCTCCTCTATCAGACCTTACTTCCTTTAATCTTTTTCCTGTTTGATTCTCAGTTAGAGCCTTAAACACTTTGAATTTTTCAAATGCTTAAGATTTTTCTTTCAAGAAAGCAACTCAAGTTAGTCTAGAATAATCATCAATAATCAACATGAAGTAATTTTCTTTACATGTACCTTCCTTCCTTCATGGTCCACATAGATCCATATGTACTAACTGGAGAGGTTTTTCTGTTGAAGGAAAGTTTTTAGATTTGAACTGAGTGCGAGTAATATTTCCTTTCTGACAAGATTTACAAACAGAGTCATATGGCTTTGATATCTTTGGAAGATCTTTTACTGCCCCATTGTTTTTGAGTTTGATTATGTGATCAATGTTTAGGTGACCAAGTCTCCTATTCCACAACCAACTTTCATCATATTTGCTTAAGTTGCATTCTTCTTCTTCTTCTTTTAAGACATAGACATTGTTTTCTGTTCTTATACCTTTTGCAACTAGTTGACCTGAATCCACAGTTTTTATTCTACAGTCTTTAGAGGTAAAGACAACTTCACACCCTCGGTCACAAACTTGACTGACACTAAGAAGATTATGTTTCAAATATTCTACAAACAACACATCTTGAGATTTTATTTTTCTGTTACACAAACTTACAATTTCTTTACCTTTTACCTTTCTTGGTGCATCATTTCCAAAAATTACATTTCCTGATTTGCTATCACCCAGAGTTAGAAACTTACTTTTGTCTCCAGTCTTGTGTTTGGAGCATCCACTGTCAATATACCAAGGATTATTTTTCTTTTGGGCTGATAGCACTAATCCACATTTGTCATCTACTTTCTTCTTCCAAACCTTGACATTTTCAGAGGTGGAATTCCGATCTGGATTATAATTCTTTAAATGACAGTCTGCTGCCTTATGTCCATAATTATGACAGATGTAGCATTCTGGTTCACTGAATAAAAGATCATAACAATTGTTATGCTCATAGTTGTTGTTGTGTCTCACCTGTATCCTTCTCCCAGTCATCACCTGATTTATAGTTTGTGGTTGTT
>ML817810.1:245259-268806 GCA_009831015.1 Picea engelmannii | reverse complement strand
AGCATCTGTTCTGGACTGAGTGCCAGCTCCGTGTTTCAGCATCTGCATGAACCGTGTAACTGCTTCGTGTTTCGGCATATGCATCTTCGGACTGTGTAGCAGCTCCGTGTTTCGGCATCTGCATTGAATCGTGTAGCTGCTTCATGTTTCGGCATATGCATCCTCGGACTGTGTAGCAGCTCCCGTGTTTCAACAATGGTCTGAAATACTATTCTGCAAATATGGACACTTCTGCACTTCTAATCAATGGTTAGGTTCAAAAGTAATGTAAAGTATTATGCAAAAGGGATTAAGCATAAAGTAATGAGAAAGGACGTTGTATACCTTGGAATGATCAGATGAAATGATAGTATAAGTCAAAATGCAGGTGATGAAGGGTAAAATAATAGCAAAAAGTATGGGCAAAAAGGGTACAATATGTGGTCCTAACAGCAATATCAAGATGCATCACCTTCACAAACTCAGCTTCAGCAAGTCCATTCAAGATAACATTCATCCCCTTAGAATTAAAACTAAACTCTAACTTATCATCCTTGTTGGCTAGCACAACAGGCTTTGTATATCCAGTCTCTACTACATCCCAAACATCATCACCCAAGGCCATTAAATATTTTCTCATTCTAATCTTCCAGAAGGAAAAATTTGTTCCATCAAACAGAGGGGTCTTAGAGGCTGAAGTCCCTTCATGACTTGTAATGTTTAATTTTACATATCTACCTTTAAATAAAAGGAACCCGCTTTGATACCAATTGTTGGAAATACTAAAACAACTGAGAGGGGGGGTGAGTCAGTTGTTTATGAGCTTAAACAATTTTATACCTTTTAATTACTTTTAATCTTCCTTCAAGTGATCATCAACAATATACAACATATGAACAGTAAAAGTAAAGACCATCAGTCACACATAAAGTACACACATAGATAGATTTTCATGAGGAAACCCATAAAGGGAGAAAACCTCTTCTTCTTCGAAATGATAGGTAGTCTTTTTCAGTTCTGTACATCATTTACAATTGAGCACCAACTCAATGGGAGGTTTCTACCTCTGTTTTACAAGATGCAACTTGTTTGAGAGCACCAACTCTCTGATTTCTCTAGCACCCACTAGAAGGAAGCACCAACTCCCTGAATATTCCAGCACCAACTAGATGGAAGCACCAACTTCCTGAATGTTCCAGCACCAACTAGATGGAAGCACCAACTTCTTCAGCCCACTGTTTTGCAACTCTACTCTTCCTTTGTCTATTAAGCAGGTATGCTCTGCATCAACTCGTGCTCTCATTCTACTCTTCTTCAACTCTCTGTTATTATGCTTTGCATTTCATCTCACCCTTCACATATGCTCAATCTCTTCTTGTGCATCCTCTTCATCTCTATTCTTACAATTTCATTCTTTTTCCCTCACTGAATGACTAACCCGACATAGTCTATTTCATCTTCTTTTATACACACGAACACGACGGTTCAACTTCCCAACTCCTTAGGAAAAATGTCAACAACTATCTAAGCAACTGAAATGCCAATTGAAACGCTAACTGATTTGCAATCATGAGTCTGTTTTGCTATGATCTTCATCGACCCTGATCGATGGTCCATGATCTCGATGAATCAACGGTCCAGATATTTTTGAGATCTCGCATCTCGTTGTTCCTTATTTGTAGGTTCTCATCACTCCAAGTCGTGATAGGAGAAGCTTCAATATGGAGCTCAGATCAACGATCCACATTCTTGGTGATCCGGTGGTCCTGATCTTTTCATGATCTCACATCTCGCTGTTCCTTAGTTGGAGGTTCTCATCACTCCAAGTCGCGATAGGCGAAGCTCTGATATGGATCTCAAATCAATGATCCACGTTCTTGGTGATCCAATAGTCCTAATATTTTTGTGATCTCGCATCTCACTGTTCCTTTAATGGAGTTTCTTGTCACTCCAAGTTGCGATAGACGAAGCTCCAAGATGGAGCTGGATCAACGGTCCAGAATCTTGGTGTATTGATGGTCTAGATATCTTTGTGAATTCGCATCTCACAGTTCCTGTGATGAAGGGTCTCATCACTCCAAGTCATGATAGCCGAGACTCCGAGATGGAGTTACATCAATGGCCCAGATCCACGCTTGATTTAACGGCTGTGATTGAATCGCCATTTCGCATATCGCGATTTCGCATTTCTTGTTGCAGTGTTTTTGTCACTCCATGTCTCGATTTGCGAAACTCCGATATGTGTCCATCTGCTGACGTCACACGTGAATTGACACATGTTGAATACTTCCACGTGTCACTCTGATTCATGACTTACATGTGCCTGAAATGTTGAATCATTCTGACACTTGTCATTACCTGATTGTGCCACATGTCCCTAGCTGACGTGGTCTGCTGTCGTGAGTTGGGTCAACGGTCTAGATCACTTCTTGGTCTGACGGTTCAAATTCAATCGCGATTTCGCATATCGCGAAATCAAGGTTCTTGATGCATTGGTTTCTTTCCCTCTCCAAGTCACGATCCCCGAAACTCCGATACGAGCCATAATCAACGGTCTAGATTCATTCTCGATTCAATGGCTGCGATTGCATCATGACATCGCATATCGCGAAATCGGGGTTCTGGAGGTCAAGTGATTTTGTCATTTCAAAGTCCCGATCCCCGATACTCCATGCAGAGGATCAATGGTCTAAATCTCATTCTCGATTCAATGGCTGCGATTGAATCGCGATATCGCATATCACGAAATCGGGGTTCTTGATGTCAAGTGTTCTTGTCACTTCAAAGTCCCGATCCCCGATACTGACTGGAATTAACGGTCCAGATCAAAGCTTGATCTGATGGCTCAGATTTCATCGTGATTTTGCATATTGTGATTGTGCCCACTTCGCCTTGCACTTTAAAGACCATGCAGATTCTCCTCGATCCAACGGTGGTCGGACCCTGTGCTCGGATCTGACGACTGAGATTTTTCTCCCTCTTCAACGATCAGAGATTCTTCTTCTCAAGAGATTCTTCTCAAGCTTTCTCTCATTCGCTGCCTTCGATAATTCACCTCTCTGAACTTGTCTTCTATTTGTCTGTTGTCTTCTATTTTCCTGTCATCTTCACTGTTGCTATCAATGACAAGCATTGCATTCGTTGTCTGTTAACTGAATTTGCCAACATGAAGGAGATCCACGTTGAACATTGGGTGCAGGCCAAGGAAAGGAGGAATATTGATCTCAAAAGAATTATCCCCCATGACCCTGGTGATAGTGTACGACCCATAATAGAATGGGTGA
Source organism: Picea engelmannii (assembly GCA_009831015.1). Lineage (NCBI taxonomy): Eukaryota > Viridiplantae > Streptophyta > Pinopsida > Pinales > Pinaceae > Picea > Picea engelmannii. The sequence goes on along the minus strand of ML817810.1, from coordinate 265,543 downwards.
AGCTTCCGATGGGGTCATGTAAGGCGTACTTTGTACAAGTGCAACAAAGCTTTGTCAACCACTTGAAACTTATGTGGAACCTTATGTTGATCATGATGCTTCTTATAATTTTCATTGGACTTATGTAGGATATCCTAAACCTATTGGTGGATGTGCTAGATCCACTCAATGAACCAGGTGGCTTTGTCAACTTTAGTTGGAGCAGGAGATGATTCGGTCGAGGTGACCGCAAGGGGAAGTGCAACATCTATGGCACCCAATGGTTGGAATCCCAACCCCACCTGAAAGGGGCTATGTCCAGTTGAGCTATGAAAGGATCAGTTGTAGCTATGCTAGACATAGGGAAGGCTCTCATCCCATGTGCGAGGGTGCTTAGGATTATACATGCGAAGGATATGCACAATCATTCGATTTACAACCTCGGTTTGGCCATGGATTTGGTGAGCTTGGTGTCCAGCAGTGACTAGAGACTCGACCAGAATGTGCTGAGAAATCAACTGTCTCAATTTGAGACATTGGTTTGTGGTATTCCAAAATGTACTAAGACTCGTTTAAAGAAGAGCTTGGCAGTGGCCTTTGCTGTGATGCTTTTCTTGCAGGCAACTAGAATTGCCATCTTAGAAAAACGTTCAACAACCACAAAAACACAGTCATTTCCTCGCTTGGTGGATGGGAGGCCCGACATGTATTCCATTGAGATGGATTCCCATCGCCTATCAGGAGTAGGAAGAGGGGTGTATAAGCCCTATTTCTTAGTGATCAGATTGGAAATAACGAAAGCAGTGCAGGACCTGATATACTTGCTGACCTCCTATCGAAGTTTTGACCAGTAGAAATGTTTTTGTAGCATCACCACTGTCTTTTTGACACCGAAGTGTCCTGCCACCTGACTGTAGTGGGCTTCCCAAATAAGCTTCACTCGCTCTCTCGATGGAACACAGATATGGCCCAGACAACACAACAACCCATCCTGAAGATGGAAATTATCGACAATTGTGTTTGCACCCAACATTTGGTAGGTGGTGGTGAAGTTTGGGTCTGTCTCATAGAGTTCGGGCCATCTAGAGGTCTCATGGCTGCAAGAGTCTAGCACCATGGTGAGTGCCACAACTGGTGGTCTGTTGAGGAAATCAGCGACACGACTGGTGCTTCCTATTTGATACTTGATGTTGAGGTGGAATTGCTACAAGTATGTGGACCACTTTTGATGGTGGTCATTCTGCAATTTTTCTTGTGTCTGCATGAATTGTAGTGGCTTATGATCAATGTGGATGACTGTCTCCTTCCCAAGAATGCAATGTCTCCACTGGTGACAGGCTTGCACAACAAAGTACATTTATTTTTTGTAAGTAGGGAACTTACTGACAACATCTGATAGTGTCTCACTATGATAGGCCACGAGGTGGCCGTTCCAAGTTAGAACGACGCCCACAACATAATCTGAAGTATCTGTCTCGATCTCAAAGGGTTGTTGTAGGTCTGGTTGTGAAAATATTGGGGCTGAGCATAAGCGGTGCTTCAAATCATCAAATGATTTTTGTTGGGACCAGCCCCATGAAAATTTCTCCTTACCACCACCCATGGTTATTTGGCTGAGGGCCCATGTAATATGGGAGAATCCAAACATGAACCTGCGGTAGAAATTGGCAAGGCCCAAGAAGCTACAAATCTCAGCGAGTGTGGTTGGTGATGGCCAGTCAAGAATGAATTGGATCTTAGCTGGAAGAGGACAAACTTCCCCATCTAAGAGATGACCTTCCTTCATTTCTTATCAGAGATCAAGGAAATAACACTAGGTGGGATTGCCTCGGGTATCCTGTACAATTTCCTGTTCAAAGTAATAATAACACTATGAGGCCTAGACTCATATACAACATGATGTTTCCATAAATAAGACTGGCCCAAAATAACATCACAAACTTTGAGAGGAGCAACATCACACAATACCTCATCTTTGAAGGGCTTGATCCCGTACGAAAGTCGACACTATTGGCTGATGCGAAGATTGCTTCCTTGGCGGAGCCATCCAATGGTTTAGAGTTGTGGGTGCGACATTTTTGGAAGGGATAGCTGATTGAAAACCTCTGCTAAGATTAGGTTCTTCTGGATACTGCTATCAATGATGAAGTGTAGCAGGGTGAATTTTACCCACATCTGTGAATGGAAGAGGCGCTCTCCTTCTTCTGGCTCATCTGGTTAACCAGGTTGGAGCTTGGTGGTAGCAACGATGGCACTGGGTTCCACATCAATGATCCCTCTTCCCCTTTATGGTTTTGAATTAGAGTTAGAATCTGCATCTGATTTAGAGGCTTTCACTTTGGCCACCAGCGACGACTTTGTGTGACAATCAACAGTGTTATGCCAATGGCTCTTATGGAAGTCACACCACTTCCCGGTGTATTTCTTTGTCTTTTCGTTGTCCTTATTTCCTTATGGATTGGACTGGTTGTCCTGATACTGTCCATATTTTCTCTATACTTTTTTCTGTGGGTTGGGGCCACCCTTTCCTGGATTTTTTTGTGAGGGGTTCCCATGCCCAAATTGCCGCGTCTTTTGTTTGAGCTTTTGCTCGATTTTGACGGCATATTGGTAGGCCGCACCCAAGGATGAGATGTACATAAATTGCATTTTGGTTTGGATATATCTATGCAGAGCACCATGATACTTGAGCACCAGATGTCGCTCTGAATCTTTGATACCCAGCTTGGTGCGCAAGGTATGGAAGATATTTGTGAAATCTGACAGTGCTTGGCCTTTTTCATGCGATAGTGTGGTCCATTTGGTATACGATTCGTCATAACTTCCGACATGGTAGTATTGTTCCTTAATAGAATCCATGAAGGATTTCCAGGTGGCCGTGACTGTAAATAATGAGGGTTCCTCTGTTTCCTTTTGCTCATAGAAATTTTCCCACCAATCTTTGACATGGGGAATGACTTTGAGGAGTGAAAAAGTAATCTTTTCTCTAGTCGAAAAGTTATGGAAATAAAAATACACTTATAGTAGATTCAACCACTTGTCAACAACATATGCCTCTATATGACCTTCAAATATAGGAATATCAAAGTTTATTTGTACCTTGAAGGGCTCTGACACCTCCGCTCGAAGAAGATGCATTGGCTGTTGGTAGATATCGAAGGATTTGTGTGAAACTGTCCATCATTTCGTTCCTCCATTGCGTGAGGGATTCCTCAAGAAACATTTTGAAAGGATCTCCTATCCCATCATATTTATTTTCTCCTTCCTTGAGAGGTCGCTTGGGCGTGCGATAGATTTTTTCCTCAAGAGAAACAAGCTCGAGACCCAACTCTTTGTACTCTGACCTTGGTGGGGTCATGCATTAAGACGACAAGGAGAAAATCGCTCTGATACCATTGAACCAGACTTTATGGGCATAAAGAAATGACTACAGATTATTAATAGGTTCTTAACAAAAAAAATAGAGATATAGTAAAATTGGTTTCTATTCAATAAGGAAATAACCTGAAACTGTAAAATGCTGTAGAAAACAAGGTTGTTGGAATGGTGGTGGCTTATCTATGAGAAGAGATGTGATGGCTATGCTTATTCACAAGAAGATATTACAATGAGGCTCTGAAGGCCTTTTTACAATAAACAAGAATTCCAAAAACCCTAGACATCCAAAAACCTGACCCTAGGAGATGAAGTGCCAAAAGTCGTGTGGGCCCCGTTTCAGTAAGTTAGTACATCAACTTCCCGGGGTCGTAACTTTTGGATACGATCTCCGTTTTAGGTGCATGATAGTTCATTGGAAAGCTATTGTTGAGGAGAATCATTTTGGGGGCAACATCAAATAAATAACCATTTTGTTCCCCATTTTCCCAAAAAACATCGTTTAGGGCCTCAAAACGGCTCTGGAAGTTTCAAGACTCGAAAAACCGCTAAAACTAGTAAATTACCAAAATTGCCAGAAAACTATTTTGAGCCAATTGGACAAGGTGGGTGGCCACCGATATCCACCTGGACCATTCCTCCCTCCTTAGGAATAAATGGTCTCCATTTTTTTGAGTTCCCCCATCAGATGAGGAAATTTCTGCTGAATTTGGCCCCGGGTGATCCACTTGCCTTGGTGCAGGAGCTACCCTGCTTTGACGACTCGATAAAGATGAATCCTTTGCTGTCAAGTGCCCTTGATCTATGTGTCCACAATAGGATCACTAGTTTCCTGTTGTATGCTGTCAGGTTTGATCTCTGTTGGTGTTAGTTGTTCTACTACTTCTGAGGTGTTCAATAATGGTGGGAAATAAGGGCAAAGGAGATCCACATTGAACACTAGGTGCAGGCCAAGGAAAAGAGGAATGTTGAGCTCAAAATCATTATCCCCCATGACCTTGGTTATGGTGTACGACTGATAACAGAGTGGGATAAGCTTTCGATGGGGTCCGTTAAGGCGTTCTTTCTGCAAGTGCAACCAAACTTTGTCACCCACCTGAAACATATGTGGTACCCGATGTTGATCATGGCACTGCTTGTACTTGTCATTGGAATTCTGTAGGATATCTTGAACCTGTTTGTGGATATTCTGGATCCGTTCAATGAACTAGGTGGCTTTTTCAGCTTTGGTTGGAGCAGAAGATGAGTCGATTGAGGTGACCGCAAGGGGAAGTGCAACATCTACGGGACCCAATGGTTGGAATCCCAACCCCACTCGAAAGGGGTTGTGTCATGTTGAGCTATGCAGGGATCAGTTGTATATATGATAGACATAGGGAAGGCTCTCATCCCATGTGTGAGGGTGCTTGGAATTATACATGCAAAGGATATGCAAAATCATTTGATTTACGACCTTGGTTTGGCCATCTGTCTGGGGATGGAAGGTCGTGGATTTGGTGAGCTTGGTTTCTAGCAGTGACCAGAGACTTGACCAGAATGTGATGAGAAATCGACTATCCTGATCTGAGACAATGGTTTGTGGGATTCCAAAATGTACCTAGACTCGTTCAAATAAGATCTTGGTAGTGGCCTCTGCTATGATGCTCTTCTTGCAGGCAACTAGAATTGCAATCTTAGAAAAGCGATCAACAACCACAAAAACATAGTCATTTCCCCGCTTGGTGGATGGGAGGCCCAACATGTAGTCCATTGAGATGGATTCCCATGGTTTTCCAGTAGTAGGAAGAGGGGTGTAAAGGCCATGTTTCTTAGTGGTCGGTTTGGAAATAATATAGGCAGTGCAAGACCTGATATACTTGCTGACCTCCTGTCGAAGTTTAAACCAATAGAAATGTTTTTGTAGAATCGCCACTGTATTTTCGATGCCGAAGTGTCCTGCCACCCTACTGTAGTGGGATTCCTAGATAATCTTCGCTTGCTCTCTTGATGGAACACATATATGGCCTAGATGACACAATAACCCATCCTGAAGATGGAAATTATCGACAACTATGTTTGCACCCAACATTTGGTAGGTGGTGGAGAATTTTGGGTCTATCTAATAGAATTGGGGCCATCCAGACATCTCATGGTCACAAGAGTCTAGCACTGTGGTGAGTGCCGTGACTAGTGGTCTACTGAGGCAATCAACAACATGGTTGGTGCTTCTTGTTTTATACTCGATGTTGAGGTGGAATTGCTACAAGTATTTGGACCACTTTTGATGGAGGTCATTCTGTAATTTTCCTTGTGTCTGCATGAATTGCAGTGGCTTATGATCAGTTTGGATGACTGTCTCCTTACCAAGAATGTAATGTATCCATTGGAGATAGGCTTTCATAATGGAGTACATTTATTTTTCATAAGTAGGGTACTTACGGACAATATCTGATAGTGCCTCACTATGATAGGCCATGGAGTGGCCATTCTTAGTGAGAATGACACCCACAACATAGTCTAAAGCATCTGTCTCAATCTCAAAGTGTTGTTGCAGGTCTTGTAGTGAAATTACTGGGGCTAAGCACAAGAACTGCTTCAAATCATTGAATTATTTTTGTTGGGATTGACCCCACACGAATTTCGCCTTACCAACCCATGGTTATTTGGCTAAGGGCCCATGTAATATGGGAGAATCCCAACATGAACCTACGGTATAAATTGGGAAGGCCCAAGAAGCTCCTAAGCTCAATGACTGTGGTTGGGGCTGTCCAATCATGGATGACTTCGATATTTGATGGATTCGCATGTATTCCATGATGATCAATGATGTATCCCAAGTAATGGACCTTTTCCATGCCAAATGAGCATTTTTCCAAGTTGCCGTATAGCTTGTGCTGCCGCAGGGTGTGCAAAACCTGCTGAATATGTTGCAAGTGTTTGGCCTAAGTCTTGATGTAAATGAAAATGTCATCCAGATACACCACTACAAAAGTATTGGTGAATGGTCGCATGATATCGTCCATCATCCTCATGAAAGTGGCTCAAGCATTTGTCAAAACAAAGGGAATGAACAACCATTCAAAAAGGCCTTTCTTTGACTTGAAGGAAGTCTTCCATACATCTGTTTGTTCTATCGGGACCTAGTGGTAGCTAGAATTTAGATCAATATTACTGAAGTATTTGTTCCTCGTGATTTGATCAAGGAGGTCGTCGATTTAGGGAATCGGGTACCGATTTCTGACTGTTGTTTTATTCAGAGCCCGGTAATCAATGTAGAGTCGCCAGGTTCCATCTTTCTTCTGTACCAACATGATTGGTCTCTTGCAAGGTGATGAGATGGGACATATGTTCCCCTTGTGGAGCAGTTCTTGGATCTGTCGATTGATCTCCTCATTCTCTAAAAGAGAGAAGTGATAGACTAGTCCATCAGATCGATGGGGTGCTTGACCTGGAAGTGGAGAGGTACCCCAGTAAGTGAGGAGAAGATATATGAGTATTCTTCCACGACCTTATCTACTTGCTTCTACTATGTGGAGAGTTCGACCGCAGAGACCCTGGATGTGGTTGTGATCTTTCACTCATTCTGAGAGTGAATCACGAAGAAGACAAACTTCCCCATATGAGAGATGACCTTCCTGCATTTTTTAGCAGAGATCAAGGAAATAGCACTAGGTGGGACTGCCTCGGGTATACTGTACAATTTCCTATTCAAAGTAATAATAACACTACGAGGCCTAAACTCATATACAACATGATGTTTCCATAAATAAGGTTGGCCCAAAAGAACATCACAAAATTCAAGAGGAGAAACATCACAAAATACCTCGTCTTTGAAGAGCTTGATGCCGTATGACAGTTGACACTGTTGGCTGACGTGAAGATCACTTCCTTGGAGAAGCCATACAATGGTGTAGGGTTGTGGATGAGACATTGTCGGTAGGGCGAACCCTTTTATGACCTCTACTGAGATGAGGTTCTTCTGGCTATCGCTATCAACGATGAAGTGTAGTGGGGTGCCTTTTACCCACATATGTGAATGGAAGAGGTGCTCTCCTTCTTCTGGCTCGTCTGGTTCACAAGGCAGGAGCTTGGTGGCAACAACAATGGAATTGGGTTCTGCATCAATGATCTGTCTTCCCCTTTATGGTTCTGACTCAGATTCAAAACCTACATTTTATTCAGAGGCTTTCACTTTAGCCGCCAACAACTACTTTGAGCGGAAGTTAGTAGTGTTATGCCAAGGGATCTTATGGAAGTCGCACCACTTCCCGATGTCTTTCTTTGTCTTTCCGATGTCCTTCTTTGCTTGCGGCTTGGATTGGTTGTCCTGATACTATCCATATTTTATCTATCCTTTGTTCCATGGGTTGGGGCTTCCCTTTCTTGGCTTTTGTTGTGAGGTGTTCCCAGGCCCAAATTGCCGTGTCTTTTGTTTGAGCTTCTGCTCGATTTTGATGACATATTGGTAGGCTGTGCCCAAGGATGAGATGTTCGGAAATTCCATTTCGGCTTGGATGTATCTATGCAGAGCACCATGATACTTGAGCACCAGATGTCTCTCCATGATGGCGCGAACGACACTCTCCTACATACCCCGTAGGGTCTCTGCGCCTAATCTTCTGGTCTTAAGGATCGTTCAATTTTATCCACTGATCCGAAGCGACTCTTTGGACTCCCAATGGAATCCTTGTGAAAAACCTGGTCCATAGGTCCTTTCTTCACCCTGTCATGGCCTCTACACGCACCTGTGACTTTTCCCGATCTTAATTTCGGGGTTTTCGGGGTTTCATCCTTTCCGCTGTCAAGAGTTCCTGTACTCTCAATTCCCCAATCTCCGATTATCTCCCATCCAGCCTTAACCCCTCCTAGCTAGACTCTCTAGTCCATGTGACTAGTTCTCATAGGACCACAGCCTTATATTTCTTCCGTCAGGGTTTCTGACTTCAAAATCCCGATGAGCTCTTTTTCCCGCTAGCCCTCCAGGCTAAGCTCGTGGTCCACGTGACCTCTATCTCACAAGACCGTAGCCTTGTCTCCCATCGAGGTTTTGAGCATCGCAATGTCGAAATGCACAAACAATTTTTCCTCGGAATCCTCGATATCCCGATATGACGTCAACTTCCACTAGTCGCCTGGGCTAGACCTTTGGGTCCATACGACCTCCCCCTATATGACTGTAGCCATACCTCCTCATCGGGGTTTCGGACTATCCAATGTCCAAATACAATCGTCCTCAAGATTCGTGATCCCTCGAATCCTGACGCGCTCTTCATGCATTAGCCCTCTTGGATAGACTCTGGTTCATATGACCGCTATCCTTGTGACCTCAGTCTTATCCCTCATTGGGGTTTCGGGGTTTCCAATGCCAAAATGCATTGGCCCGTGGGATTCCCTATTCCTCAAATCCTGACTCTCCACTATGCTGATAGATGTCCCCTCATGATGGCACTTTCCTCTTCTCTGATGTGCTGACAGTTGGCTGCCACAATGGCTCTTCCCTCCTTTCTGGGTTTCAGGGTTTGCGATTCCAAAATGCAAAGATTTTGTGTCCACGAAATCCCCGATATGCCGATCCCCAACTTTCTTCGGATCTCTGACACGCGTCTCAAATGGATGGATGGTCTAGATTAAGCCTCAGAATTCACCAAATGCCAAACCAAAAACACTTACCTGTGTGAGTATTGATGGCCAAAACGCCGATGACCCTCGATGATTGCCACCTGTCCCAATAGATGGACAACTTTGATTGTATCGAGTTTTCACTATGGATTTCCCCGGCCTCTTGCTCATAGAACTCCCGATTTTCTGACTCCTGAAGATCCAATGGAGTCATCCCTTTCGATACTTTTCCCGATGGCATTCGATTACTTCCACGTGTCCTCCTCAAGATGGACGGTTCTGATCTCTACGGTATTTCGAGACTTGAAGTGTCTTGGTTTTCTCCACCTTGAGAATACCGATTTCCTGAGCACCGATGTTCCGATGTCTAGTGTCCGGATCTCCGGAATGGATGATCGCGTGACACGTGTCCTCTCTCAGATGGACGGCTATGATTCCTTTGTTGTTTTGGGACTTGAGATGTTTTGGCTTTCTCGACCTCGAGACCTCCGATATCCCGATTGCCGATATCCCGATAAGCCAACTCTTTCGGGACTTTCCCCTTGGCTTTCCCTGATGGTTTAACCACCGTGTAACTCACGACAGATCTGACGGCTATCGGGTTCTTCACTCTAGATATGACGGCTCAGATCACCTCTTTCTCCTGTGCACCCTCTGGAGACTAAACTCCGATCATATTCTCTCGATCCAACGGCTGACTGCATTCTGTGTGAACATTCGACGGTCCACAATCTCCTCTTCTATGCGCTTCTTCTGACGCCTTCCTGGATGTGAAAACCAATGATCCAGATCCTCTTCTCCAGCCGATCTAATGGCTGTTGTGCTCCTTCCTGAGATTCCTGTGCTTTCTTCCCAGACTTGGGAGAAAATTCAAATTCCTCAAAGGCCTCGACCTTTGTCTTCTCTTTCTCCTCTACGAACTCCTCTTACCTTGAGCCTCGCCAACGTGTATAAAAATTCTGTCCCTCTTGAGATTTTCCTGTAGCTTCGACCTCCACAGAAACTCTCCCTTGTTCCTTTCTCCCACAGATGGAGAATGTTTGGATGCCCTCCTGGATCCTTTTGCTCCAACAACCTCTTGCTGAGCTTTCAGGGTGTTCAGTAACCCTATGAAGATCCCTCAGTGGATTATTCCTTCAAATCACAGAACTCAAGAGATTTCTCTTCTCTTCTATGCCTGTCTGCACACTGTCTCACTGCCCACCTGGCAGAGTGTCTTCTTCCAAAACTTCTAGCAGTTCTATTTCCTTCTTGTGCACCTATGCACCCGCTCAATGCCCACCTAGTAGAGATCTCAGAATCCTCAGCGATTCTAGTTCTTCTCCGAACTCACATCAGAGTCCTTCTTCTGTGCACTCCTTGCACCTACTCAATGCCCACCTGGCAGAGCTTCATAGAATCCTTAGTGATTCTGGTTCCCCTTTCTGAACTCACAACAGAGTTCTTCTTCAGCACCCTATGCCTGTGCTAAATGCCCACCTGACAGAGCCTTTACAGAATCCACAACAAAATTCTGTCTGCAACTGTGTCTCTCATACACAACCTTGCCTCCAAGGTGTTCAGCAACCTTGAGGTCTTACTCTGAGTTGTTGACTTCAGTTCTTGTGCCGCAACATGTCTTTGTCTGAACCCGCAGAATTCAGAAGTGCATCCTTTGTGCACAACTATCAGAACCCGTAGCATTCTGCCACACCCTCCTGGTGTGAAGTCTCAAAGACCTTCACCTGAAATCAAACACACTCCTGCAAATGCACAACTACAGTATACATCTACAACATAAAATAACACTCACAAACATTCACATAACACATAATTCATGTAGGAAAAACTGCTTCTGTTTATATTAAAAATGGCAAGCACCTGTAATTACAAGGTGTTCTTGAGCTCTCTCTGGCTCTTCTCAGACTCCTACTCATCTAACTCTTACAATTCTTACTACGAAAATGAGATATTTTCAATCTCTTTTACTTGAGGGGGCTCTTATAGCTCTTCCCTCCAACCTACCTACCCTATTCAATTACATTGAATAGCTGTCTAGTCCAGAATTGGATCTAGATCTCAGCCATTATAGACATTAATGGCTAATCTTATCTACAGCCTGCACAAAGGCACGACTTCCCATCTCAACAACCTAAACATTAAAGTTACATTGAATTTAGATTTAAATGAGGCTGTGCCTCTCTCTTAGCATGCGATTTGAATTCGCGGACGTGGTTGGCTGGCTGGCTGGATGATGTGGAGAGATGCTCTTGCATCAAACTCCTCAACAACAAAATCATGAGCTCCTGCTCATGAGCTTCCCATCTCAGCTTTTGAAATCCTCCTGCATCCCAAATAAATATCTGGAGCTTCCCATCTGCTCCATTCTGCTGTTGTTGCTTCTTTTCTGCTCAACCTCTCCTCACTGGTAGTTTCTGCTGACCTCAACATCATCCTTCTGATCTCTTCGATCACTTCGTCCAGCTGCTCCCATGGTTGGCTCTGCTCATGCAGTCTCCTCAGCTGCAATTTTTTTTGGCACATGAGCAGATCATCATGATCTCCCATGCCTCCTTCATTAGGTTCCAACTTCACCTGTTGGATGTGCATGCCCTACACTTTCACCCTTCTTTCCAGGGCTTCAACTTGTTTCCACAGATCAGGAAAACAAATTCTATCTGCCCCTTGTCCTTCTTCTGCTGCAAACTCCCACGTTGTAGTCTTTTCAGCTTCTTGGCTGAAAATGTTGAGCCATTCCTCAGAATGCTCGTCTTATCCTTCTGCTTGTTTTTCTGTCAGCTCCAATGATACAACTCTTTCGGCTTCTTGGCTGAAAGTAATGAGCCATGCCTCAGAATGCTCATATTCTTCATCTGCTTGGGTAGCTTCCAAAGTCTGCTCCAATTCTTCTTCTTTCCTGACAGTCACAGTTGACTGTTCTTTTGTTGTCGTTGCTCTCTCTGCAACATAGACTTCTGCCTCCTCTCGAGCAAGTGGTAGGAATATCCCAATTCCTCCAATCATCAGAAGATCTCTCATATCTTCCTTCTGGGTCAGCTTCACCTGCTGATCCAAATCCATCTTTGAGCTCACCTGCTCTATTAGCTCCCCTGGATGATTCCAACTCACCTCTGAGTTTATGAGACCCTTAGACAGTCTCATCTGCTCATCCCTGCCCACCAGGAAATATGGGATGCTTCCGCTGCTTTCCTGGCAGACTATGAGATCAACTGATCCCATCTTCATCGACAACCCTTGCTAAATTGAACTCACCTCCAAGTCCATGAGACTTTCAGATAGTCTCAAATTCTCATCTTTGACCACCTAGAAATATGAGATGCTTCCGATGCCCTCCTGACAGTCTTCGAGATCCTGCAGCGACCTCATACCATTTCCCAGCTGGCAATGTGAAATTCCTTGGCTATCCTCCTAACAGTCTGTGAGACCCTGCAACGATCTCATTTTGTTGCCCACCTGGAAAAATGGAATTTCTTCTCTACCCTCCCTATAGTGCTTGAGATCTTCAACTGATCCCAATTCATTTTCAAAATCATCGAGACCTCTCCTAGTCTCTAGTTCACAAACATAAATCATCTTTTCCTCTGTGGCCTTGAGGGTTTCAACATACCTCAACCATCTTCTTAACAGCCTGCGCTGTCTTCTGACCATCAACTCCTTGACTAGCCATTTTTCTTTTTCCTTCTTCATGGTCCACTCATATGCCCATCTCGGCTTCTTATCCTGCCGCAACTTCAATTCGAGCTCATCTATCCTCGCGTTCAGCTGCATCTTCAACACAATCCTTTCCATTTCCACTCTTATATATGTGAGCTCTTCATCTATGTCCTCTTGACTCCACAACTCTGAGTTTTTCCTTCCAATAGATCTACGGCCTTCAGTAGCCATCTTGCTGTCTCTGTCTACTCTCCTAGCAAACCTGCTGTCACTCTGCATCCCGAGTGTTTCCAGCTTCATCCTCCTATAGTCTCCTTGACTGTCTTCTCGATTGCTGCCTACCTGCAAACAATCACCTTAGAGAGTCTTCAACGCTCTGTCTTCCTCCCTCTGCTTGAAATATACAAACAAAGTTCTAGCTCTGATACCACTTGATGTGTATCAGAGTACTCTTTATCTCTTGCCTCTCTTGCTTGAAATATATAGACAAGAACAAAGCTCTGATACCAATTGATGTGTATCAGAGTACTCTTTATCTCTTGCCTCTCTTTCCTGAAATATAAAGACAAGAACAAGGCTCTGATACCACTTGATGTGTATCAGAGTACTCTTTATCTCTTGCCTCTCTTGCCTGAAATATAAAGACAAGAACAAGGCTCTGATACCACTTGATGACGTGAACGACGCTCTCCTACATACCCCGCAGGGTCTCTGCGCCTGACCTCCCAGTCTTAAGGATCATTCAATTTTCTCCACTGAGCCAAAGAAGCTCTTTGGACTCCCAATGGAATCCCTATGAAAAACCCAGTCCATAGGTCCTTTCTTCACCCTGTCATGGCCTCTACACGCACCTGTGACTTTTCCTGATCTTAATTTCAGGATTTTTGGGGTTTCGTCCTTTCCACTATCAAGAGTTCCTATACTCTCGATTCCCCGATCTCCAATGAGCTCCCATCAGACCTTAACCCCTCCTGGCTAGACTCTCTAGTCCATGTGACTAGTTCTCATAGGACCACAACCTTATATTTCTTCCGTCGGGGTTTCTGACTTCAAAATCCCGATGAGCTCTTTTTCCCGCTAGCTTTCCAGGCTAAGCTCGTGGTCCACGTGACCTCTATCTCACAAGACCGCAACCTTGTCTCCCATCAGGGTTTCGAGCATCGCAATGTCGAAATGCACAAACAATTTTTCCTCGGAATCCCTGATATCTCGATATGACGTCAACTTCCGCTAGTCCCCTGGGCTAGACCTTTGGGTCCATACGACCTCCCCCTATATGACTGCAACCATACCTCCTCATCGGGGTTTCAGACTATCCAATGTCCAAATACAATCATTCTCAGGATTCACGATCCCTCGAATCCCAACGCTCTCTTCACATGTTAGCCCTCTTGGCTAGACTCTGGTTCATATGACCGTTATCCCCGTGACCTCAGTCTTATCCCTTGTCAGGGTTTTGGGGTTTCCAATGCCAAAATGCATTGGCCCACAGGATTCCCGATTCCTCGAATCTCGACTCTCCGCTATGCTGACAGCTGGCCCCTCACAATGGCACTTTCCTCTTCTCTGATGTGCTGAAAGCTGGCTCCCACAATGGCTCTTCCCTCCTTTCAGGGTTTCGGGGTTCACGATTCCAAAATGCAAAGATTTTGTGCCCACAGAATCCCCGATATGCTGATCCCCGACTTTCTTCATATCTCCGACATGCGTCTCAAATGGATGGACGGTCCAGATTAAGCTTCGGACTTTGCTAAATGCCAAACCAAAAAAACTTACCTATGTGAGTCCTGACGGCCAAAATGCAGATGACCCTTGATGATTGCCACCTGTCCCAACAGATGGACATCTCTGATTGTATCGGGTTTTCACTATGGATTTCCCTGACCTTTTGCTCACAGAACTCCTGATTTGCCAAATCCTGAAGCTCCAATGGAGTCCTCCCTTTCAAGACTTTTCCCGATGGCGTTCAATTACTTCCATGTGTCCTCCTCAAGATGGACGGTTCTAATCTCTCCGGTATTTTGAGACTTGAAGTGTCTCAGTTTTCTCCACCTCAAGAATCTCGATTTCCCGAGCACCGATGTCCCAATGTCTAGTGTCTGGATCTTTGGAATGGATGATCGCATGACACACATCCTCTCTCAGATGGACAACTATGATTCCTTCGTTGTTTCGAGACTTGAGATGTCTCGACTTTCTGGACCTCGAGACCTCCGATATCCCTATTGCTGATATCCTGATAAGCCAACTCTTTTGGGACTTTCCCCTTGGCTTTCCCCGATGGTTTAACCACCGTGTAACTCACGACAGATTTGACGGATGTCGGGTTCTTCACTCTAGATCTGATGGCTCAGATCTTCTCTTTCTCCTGCACACCCTCTGGAGACTAAACTCCGATTATCTTCTCCTGATCCAATGGCTGACGAGATTCTATGTGAACATTCGACGGTCCACAATCTCCTCTTTTGTGCGCTTCTTCTGACGCCTTCCTGGACGTGAAAACCAATGGTCTAGATCTTCTTCTCCAGCCAATTTGATGGTTGCTATTCTCCCTCCTAATCTTCCTGCGCTTTCTTCCCAGACTTGGGAGAAAATTCAAATTCCTCAAAGGTTTTGACCTTTGTCTTCTCTTTCTCCTCTGTGAACTCCTCTTACCTTGAGTCTCACCAACGCGTATAAAAACAATGTCCCTCTTGAGCTTTTCCTGTAGCTTCTACATCCACAAAAAATCTCCCTTGTTCCTTTCTCCCATAGATGGAGAATATTTGGATGCCCTCTTGGCTCCTTTTTCTCCAGCAACCTCTTGCTGAGCTTTCAGGGTGTTCAGTAACCCTGTGAAGATCCCTCAGTTGATTCTTCCTTCAAATCACATAACTCAAGAGAGTTCCCTTCTCTTCTGTGCCTGTCTGCACACTGTCTCACTGCCCACCTGGCAAAGTGTCTTCTTCCAAAACTTCCAACAGTTCTGTTTCCTTCTTGTGCACCTATGTACCTGCTCAATGCCCACCTGGCAGAGCTCTCAGAATCCTCAGCGATTCTGGTTCTTCTCCGAACTCATAGCAGAGTCCTTCTGTGCACTCCTTCCACCTGCTCAATGCCCACCTGGTAGAGCTTCACATAATCCTTAGTGATTCTGGTTCTCCTTTCTGAACTCACAACAAAGTTCTTCTTCAGCACCCTATGCCTGTGCTCAATGCCCACCTAGCAGAGCCTGTACAGAATCCACATCAAAATTATGTCTGCAACCGTGTTTCTCATACATAGCCTTGTGTCCAAGGTGTTCAACAACCTTGAGGTCTTACTCTAAGTTGTTGACTTCAGTTCTTGTGCCGCAACATGTCTTTGTCTGAACCCGTAGAATTCATAAGTGCATCTTCTGTGCATGGCTATCAGAACTTGCAGCGTTCTACCACACCCTCCTGGTGTGAATCCTCAAATACCTTCACCTGAAATCAAACACAATCCTGCAAATGCACAACTACAGTATACATCTACAGCATAAAAGAACACTCACATACATTCACATAACACAGAATTCATGTAGGAAAAACTGCTTTTGTTTATATTAAAAATGACAAATTCCTGTAATTAGAAGGTGTTCTCGAGCTCTCTCTGGCTCTTCTCAGACTCCTACTCATCTAACTCTTCCACTTCTTACTACTAAAATGAGATATTTTCAATCTCTTTTACCTGAGGGGGCTCTTAGAGCTCTTCCCTCCAAACTACCTACCCTATTCAATTACATTGAATAACTGTCTAGTCCAGAATTGGATCTAGATCTCAGCCATTACACACATTAATGGTTGATATTATCTACATCCTACACAAAGGCACGACTTCCCAACTCAACAGATTAAACATTAAAGTTACATTGAATTCAGATTTAAATGAGGCTGCGCCTCTCTCTTAGCGTGTGATTTGAATTTGTAGACGTGGCTGGCTGGCTGGCTGGTTGGATGACATGGAGAGATGCTCCTGCATCACTCCGAATATTTGATACCCATCTTGGTGCACAAAGTATGGAAGATATTTGTGAAATCTAGCACTTGGTCTCTTTGTTGTCGCAGTGTGGTCCATTTGGTATACAAATCATCATAACTTCCAACAAGGTAGTATTGTTCCTTAATATCATCCCTGAAGGATTCCCAGGTGGCCGTGACTGTAAATAATGAGGGTTCCTCTATTTCCTTTCACTCATAGAAAGTTTTCCACAAATATTTGACATGGGGAACTACTTTGAGGAGTGAAAAGGTAATCTTTTCTCTATTCGAAAAGTTATGGACAAAAAAATACCTTTCTAGTAGATTCAACCACTTGTCTACAACATCTGCCTCTATATGACCTTCAAATATAGGAATATCAAAGTTTATTTGTACCTTGAAGGGGGTAGCTCCCCCACTTGAAGAAGATGCGTTGCCTATTGGTAGCCACCAAATTATTTGCGAGAAACTATCCATCATCTCATTCCTCTGTTGCGTGAAGGCTTCCTCAAGCAACATTTTGAAAGGATCTCCTGTCCCGTTATATTCATTTTCTCCTGCCATGAGAGGTCTCTTGGGTGTGCGAGAGATTTTATCCTGAAGAGAAACAAGATCGAGACCCAACTCTTTGTACCTCGACCTCGTTGGGGATATACATTAAGACGACAAGGAGCAGACCGCTCTAATACCACTGATCCAGATTTTATGAGAAGAACACTCTGATACCACTGAACCATATTTTATGAGTAGAACGAAATGACTACATATTATTAACAGGTGCTTAAAACAAAATAACAGAGATACAATAAAACTGGTTTTCTATTCATTAAGGAAATAAGATGAAACTATACAATGCAGCAGAAAAGAAGCTTGCTTGAATGGTGGTGGCTTATCTTTGAGAAGATATGTGACGGCTGCGCTCATTCGTAAGAAGAGATTAAAATGAGGCTATGAAGGCATTTTTACTCTAAAAAGGAATGTCAAAAACCCTAGACATCAAAAAACCTAACACTAGGATATGAAGCGCCAAAAGTCATGTGGGCCCCGTTTGGGTAAGTTAGTACATCAACTTCTCGGGATCGTAACTTTTTCATACGATCTTTGTTTTAGGCGCATGATAGCCCATTAGAAAGGTATCATCAAGGAGATTCATTTTTGGGGAAACATTGAAGGAACTCTCATTTTTCTCCCTATTTTCCCAAAAAACGTCGTTTAGGGCCTCAAAATGACTCCAAAATTTTCAGGACCCAAAAAACTGCTAAATATAGTAAATCACCAAAATTGCCAGAAAAGTGTTTTGATCCAGTTGGAAAAGGTGGGTGGCCACCGATATCCACCTAGATATGCATGTGATATCATATAAAATCTTGATTCTTTATCATTCCTTGTCAAATCATCATGACTAGGACAAATACTATACCAGGGTCGTTCACCACAAGTACACCCCTGTGAGTGAATGTCAACATGATGCGAAATGACACATTGAAAGCACCTTGAGTCCATATTATTCCTTGTCATGATAAAGGAAGGACTATGCCTGGGACCATTTACCAGAAGTACACCTTTGTGTTAAATGTATCCTATATCCCTTGGGCTGCAACCCAATACAGGAGAAGGTTCATTCGATGCTTACTTGGGACATTCACTACAGATACACCCCTGTGGGTGAAATTTTGCTGAATGTTTCCACACACTAGAGTAACACTATCACATCGAGTATTTTTTTCTTTGAATACTATGCTTGGGCCATTCACCACTGGTCAAATCATCATGACAAATTCTGGGATAATATCTTCCCAATGATGAAACATAAATACTCCCTCTTAGCTAGGGGGGTATCTTTCCATGATTTCTTCATCTAGTATTCCACTGACTACTTTGTAATCAAATAGTATCACACAACTACTACCATTCCATCAATAGCTCGAATCATCCACCATAGTCTCCATGATCAAGAAACACACATGCTCCAAGTGATCTGGTAGTCTCCATGACAATCAACTAGTAACATACAACTACTACAATGCCATCCAATAGAACATGAATGTGTTGATCCATAGTAGTACACATCTATTGTCCAGAGACACATAGTCACTGCTAGTGGTACACAATGATTGTAGTAGCACAAAACTACTTTCCAATGACACACAATCACTTCAGTGGTACACAACCACTGTAGTAGCACATAGCTACGATCCTGAGATACACAGTCACAACCAATGATACACAACCACTGCAGTAGTACACAACTATTGTTTATGGAAACACAATCTTCGCTAGTGGTACACAACCACCATAGTAGCAAAAGGTATATCACACATGGCACTCCCATGTGGAATTCTAGAGTCTACTCCCTCTAGAAACACTAGGGTCAACTCCCCATAGTGTGTGACGTCAAGGTAAACTCCCTTTATGTGCCCTCATGTTCTCTCCACAAGGGATGTGTCCTCATGTACTCTCTATAAGGGATGTGTCCTTATGTGCTCTCAACAAGGGACATTGGGATATAAGCCCAAACCCACTTATCCCTCTCGGATAAGTGTCCTCACATATCAACTCAACTCAGTCACAGAGGAGTATGATTTGGATAATGTCTTTGGAAGATGAAAACATTAACACTCCCTCTCAGTGAGGGAGGCATTTTCTGTCATGAAAGTACTCGAACTTGATCATAGTAAGGGGTTTCATAAGAACATCAACAACCTATTCGTCTGTAGGAAGGTAATGCACCAATATTGCCTTCCTCTGCACCATGTCACATATGTAGTTGATATACACAAGACTTGATCTAGCTCATCCTACAAGGGGTGGCCAGTCACTTGGGGATGATCATGCTAAGTCATCTTGGACCTTACTTGACATATTGAGGTTCCCTCACAAAACCAATGTCTAATACATATCGAGGTTCCCTCATGGAACCAATGTCTCACATGACATATCTAGGTTTCCTCATGAAACCAATGTCTTGGTTCCTTCATCTGACCATCTGAGGCATGTTAGGATGTGTTAGGGTCCTATAATTATAGGAGATCTGATGATTCAGATATCATTTGTGGGTCTCATGATGCAGTTATTGGCTTGCTGGTCTCTCGATTGTTTTCATTCCCCCCTCCATCCATTTCGCTCGATCCTCCATCACCCTGCCCATTCCTTCGTCACTTGCTGCATCCTTCATCCACCTCTGCACCTTTTCCTTTTATCTCCTTCGCCACATCTAGCCCACCACTTCTCCCTGCATGAATAAACAAACTTAGGATAATAAACGAATAATTAGATTAATAAAGTTAGATTATACTTATTAATTATTAATAATTAATAATTAAGTTAGTTTGCTGATAATTAGGTTAGTTTATTAATGTAAACATTAAATAAAAATCAATTAAAAAAGAAAATAATAATATAATACATTAACTAAATTAAAAACAAAATATTAAAATAAAACCAAAAATAAAATGAAACTTAAATAGAACAAACATAATATAATAATAAAAACATATATTAAATAAATATAACATAAACAAATAACAAACAATTAAAAAGTAAGAGTAAAAATAAATTAAATAACAATTAAAAATAATACGAATAAAACAAAAACAAAGTAAAAACAAAACATGTAATAAATAAAATAAAATAAAAAAACAAATGAAAAAAAAAACACATAAAGTGCACCTTATGCACTTATTACAAGGTAAATAAAT